>JAULBY010051694.1:0-11709 GCA_032358315.1 Ophiocytium majus
GGGGGGGGGCGGGGGGGGCGCCGGAAACGGGGCTGCCGCAGCAGCGCGGGGATGCATGCGCCTAAAATCGCATGATGCACCGCGCGCACGCTGCTGCTTTGGAGAAAACAGCCGCGAGCGCGGCGGAAACCGCCATCCGCGCACCCGCTAGAGCTTTGTGAGACCGCCCTACTCCCGCTGTCAACTTCAACTTGCCCCAACTCACTGCGCGCACCGCCTGTGCGTGGGGGGTGGGGGGGAACTGCGGTCCATGCACCGGCACCGCTTGCGCGCACACGTGGCGGCAGCAGAGCCCGCACTACGAGCGGGCCTGCTGCAAACGCACACAGGTGCGCGCGCGCGTCCACGTCAACTATGTCTAAGTACTGTACACGCACCACCGCTGGGTGCCGATAAAAGAAATATGCAATACCTGCATGTCCGCGTGCGGGGTGGGGTGGGGGCTGGGGCGAAGACAAGCTGGTCTGGGGGGCGCGCAGGCAACCGCTCCCCGCGCAACCCCTGACCAATAGACACACTGCGCGGCGGTGTGGGGGGGGGTGGGGGGGGGGTGGGCTCGCTCCGCGGGCTTTAGAAGGCCGCCAGCATGGTGCAAAGCTGGGCCACGTCCCCAGGCCTTACGGCGCTGGTGCTAGCTGCTGTGCTGGTGCCCTGGTGGAAGTAGGTGGGGGCGCAGGGAGCTTGCTGCTGCTGGAACAGCCGAGAGCTGCTCAGGCACGCCACATGGGAGCCCGCGGCGGAGAACGAGAAATCGTCCGCGTCCGCCCAGTAGCTGCAGCCCACGCTGCTGCCGCCTGCGCTGCAGTCGGAGTCGTAGCTCACGCAGGCGGTCTCTTGGCTGCTGGCGCTGCTGCTGCTGCTGCCCGCAGCAGAACATGGGCTAACTTCCGTGCAGAAGTTGAAGGCCACGCTGACGGGGGAGGAGGGCTCAACAGGGGACTCGCTGCTGGCGCTGCCGGCAGAGGTGGTGCCGCTCAGCCCATGGGAGCAATGCAGGAGGTCTGCCGTGTACTTGAGGGTGCAGGTGGCGCGGCGTTTTGGCCCGCGGCTGCGGGGGGGCAGGCCGCAGTCTAATTCGTCTTGCTGCTGGAGCGCCCCACCCAAACCCTGCTGCTGCTGCTCGAAGCCGTCCGCCTCAAGCAGGGCCGTCAGGTCCTCCACGTGGTTGCTGCGCACCATGCCCAGGCCCCTTTTCAGTCCCATGCTGCTGGCTCGCCGTGGTGTGGGAGGGCTGCTGTGCTTATGCAACGCTGCTGCTGCCTTGCGGGATGTTTGAGTTGTTCCTGGTGGTGGTGGTACGCACGGGAGGGCGGGAAAGAGGTCAAGGGTGTGTCGTCGTTGAGGTTAGTGGGGGGGGTCAGGCACAGGCAGCGGCGCTACAGGGGGGGCAAGGAGCAGGCGTGCTGCAACACAAAACTATCTGGCGCCGCTCGCGGCAACGCCGCACTAACAACAAACAGAGAGTAGCGCGCCAGCCACCACAGTGCCGTCCTTGAAGCAGAGGACGGCTTACCTTGCGGAGTGGCGGGTCTTTGCTTCAAGGTGCCTGCGGTGCGAGGAGGCGTTTATGGAAACCCGGGCTGCCAGAGGGGAGTGGTGGTGGTAGACGGTGCGCCAGTGTGCTGCTGCCAACACTGCTGCTGTGCGTGCTGCTGTGCGTGCTGCTGCCCTCTCTGCTGCTGGTGTGTGTGTGTGTGTTGTGCGTGTGTTGTTGACGGCATCTCGTTTGACCTTTCGTTTTGCGGAGTGCCCCAACCCACGTGTGTGGACGTGCGTGTGTGTTGTGGAGCTGCAAGTTTGCAGCAGTGCCGAGCAGGATGCCATCGGCTGCAGCCGCGAGAAGGCCAGCTGTATCACATGCATGGCAGCAAGCCAGCCGATGGCCCGCCAGCCCCCCAGGAGGGCGCAGCCGCCCGCTGGCACAGGCAGCAGCAGCCTCCTGCGGCACACACAAGCTGGATTTTCGTAACGAACGGTCATCACCTTCAACTTCAATTTTGAGTCGCACACAGAGCAGTGACGAGCGTGTGCACTGGTGCCCTCGTCGTGTGTGTGTGTCCTGAGAGAGACGGGGGGAGGAGAGCTGCTGCACGATGCAGTCGTGACACCTGCCTGTGTGAGGCGTACAGCACGGACGGGGGGGTGGTGCAAGTATCTGGCGGCCTGTGTTGTGCACACGGATTGCGCCGACCACAATGTTGCTTAGCCCTTGCAGAAGTCAGAGGCCTGGAACTGCCATCAAAGGGGGGAAAATATTTGATCAGCCCTAGTTTGATGATGCCCTGCACAAGGTTGTGCTTTTTGGCTGCTGCTACTGCGTTGGGCCTGGCGGCTGTTGCAGGGCGGCCGCGCCGGCATTCTGCTTCCCAGCACCCACTTTGAATTCCGAAATTTCGGGGATGATGTCGCCAACGTGGTGTGCAATTGAAATCGTTTGTGTGCGCACGCACAGAGACACAGCCGTGGTGGCGAATCGATCCAGCGAGGGTGCGCCGGTGATGGGCCGTGACTACACAGCGGCCGCGGTTTAGGGGGAGGGGCAGCAGCGGTCTGCTGTTGCTGAGCAGCGACGCCCACAAGGTTGCAAGCCAACGCCTGCCAGCTGCTGCAGCTGCACCAGCCGCCCAGCATGTCGCACGCCGGCAGGCCCACCAGGCGTTGCACATGAAACCGTGGACACCTATGTCCCAAATGTTGCGAAGTCTCACCACACAACCACACACCCGCCTGCAACAAGAACAGATGATGATGATTGCTGTTTAAACGGTCTGGCCACGCACAGATGCGACGACCTGCACTTGGCTCCTTCAAGTGTGAGCATGCCAAGACTACACTGTGTGGGGTAAAAAACACAGCAACTCTCCAAGGCAAGGTGCATGTTGCTACTGTGAACTCAGTGAACTCCTGCCTGCCCAGCCCAGCACACTCTTGCAAGCACGTGGCCGCCTCCTGGCGCGCGCACACGAGTCCCCGCCACGCTGCAGACATCTATCATGTCGTACCCCTCCCAGCGCCTGCTAAAATGCGGCAGCAGCGACTGACACGCGCAACCACCTGCCCGCAAGCCAGCGTGCCACCTGCTCAGCAGCAGCTGTGGCAGCCATGCGGCTGCCTGCCTCACGCCTAAACCAGCCTTGCGCCACGCCGGTGCAGCCCACGCGGCCACCGCACACAGCAGCGCCGCCGCACCTACTGCTGCTGCACCCCCAGCTCAGCACTGGCGGCGGGCGCGCACGTGGGGCACGCATCCCACCGGCACGTGCCCCAGGCGTCGAAACGATCATACATGTAGGGGAGGGCGCGCGCGCCTGTGCCGGCGGCGCGCGCAAAAATGTCTGCGTTGGTAAGGTACGCGTTGTTCGACGAGTCTGTGTCAGCGTCCATGGACGTGCCGTCGTCGACTAACAGGCCGAGGGCCGCGGCGCTGAAGGGCTGCTGGTCGCGCTCGCGGCTGCCCGGGCAGCTGAGGTCGTGCCAGGAGAGGTCGTAGTGGGAGAAGGCTGGGGACAGGGTGAGCGCGTGCAGCGCCTGTGCGCGTTGGTTGCAGGCGGCGGCGGCGGGTGCGCGGGGCGCGGGGTTGGGGTGGTGAACAGGGGTTACTGGATGGGTGATGGTGGGCGCGCGGCGCGCGTGTGTGTGTGTGTGGTGTTCGCGTGCCAAGTGAGCAAGGAAATGCGCACACTGCGGTGGTGGTGAGCCAGGTGCGCACAGAGCTGCACAGCAAGCAGGTTGACCCAAGTTGTTGGACAGCTTGCACATGAGAGTACCGGTTCACTGTGGATACCACATGGGCTACACAGGTTTTGCGCGGGGAGGGGCGCTGTACAGTGCGCTGGCGCGACGTTGGAGGTGTTCAGAATTGTCACGCATCAAAAGGCATAGCCGCAGCGGCATGCGCTGCAGCCCTGCATGTGCTACACGCAGGAGGCTTTGCTCTGCAAGCCAACGGCCGCTGCACTGGTGTCTACGCCTGTGCTGCCACGCCAATTCCAGGAACGCTGCTGCTGCAGTGGCAGACCGTGCGGCAAGACACAGCTTCAGACCGCACATAAGCCAAACCGGTCACACACACCCTCCCACACAGGCTATGTAGCTAACAATGAGTACAGTAGGTGTTATTTGTGAGCTCCATGCGCGTGTTTTTGACACCTTTTTTGCTGAGTTCAACACACCTTCGGACCGCACACGGCAGACCGGACACACAGTCCTCTCGTACAGTACAGACTGTCGTGCTAGAATCTACGTCAAAGTGCTTCGAAGTAGTAGTTTCCTACTTCAGTAGTAGTATTTCTTGGGTTCCTTGTTGTGATGGCGGAAGCACTAAAAACCGCAGCACACACACGCACCTTGTCAAAGATGGGGTGCAGCACCCAGAACATGGGGTCCGAGGGGCTGGCGCCCGTGCTCATGGCGCCTGTGTAGCCGGGCGTGCAGCCCAGCTTGAGGAGTGCGCGCAGCAGCTTGTATGTAGCCGTTGCGCCCAGCCTCGCCGAGCCCTGCAGCAGTGTGCGGCGGCGGCAGGGGGGCGCAGCAGCGGCGGCGGAGGCTGGTGCCAGTGAACAGCTGCTATTGTGGTGGCTGTGTTGCTAGTGCGGGTGTGGGGGGCGCTGTTGGTGGTGATAGGGGCGTGGGTGGTGCCAGGGGACACACGCTGAGCTATAGGGCTGCAGTGAACTCTGTAGGTTTGGGCCAAAAAAGTTCGGGTCTGTACTTTGGGTCGCAGTTCCGCAGGAATGAGTTTGGCGTTTGCAATGGGTGCGTGCGAGCCGAGGTATTGCTGGTGTGCAAGATGAGCGAGGCATGCTGGTGGGGCCGGGTGCTGCTGCACAGGGTGCCTGCTCATCAGCTGCCGAAATTTTGAGAAGCAGCACCAGCAGAACCAGCCGCACGGATGCCGGCAGAGGCAGCTGCAGCAACAGCAGCGCAGCAGCAACAACAACAGCATCAGAAGCGGCAACAGTCCATCCGGCACGCCCACCTGCTTGATGACAAAGCGCTTGTTGGGCGAGGGCGCGGTGGGAGGACCGTCACTTGGCGCATCACCAGCAGTGGGAGTGCCACCGTCTTGCTGAGCAGCGGGAGCGTCACTCTCCTGCTGAGCAGCGGGAGCGTCACCCTCCTGCTGAGCAGCGGGAGCGTCAGCCTCCTGCTGAGCAGCAGGAGTATCACCCTCCTGCTGAGCAGCGGGAGCGTCACCACCTCCAGCAGCAGTGGGAGTGTCTCCGGCTTGAGCAGCGGTGGCGCTCTCTTCACTGTTGGGCAAGTCGTCAAAGGCAATGAAGTCTGCGCCATTGTAGCTGCGCGACATTGCCATGAGCAGCTCCTCCATGTAGGCGTATATCTGCAGACACAAGTCACACGTGCGCATGTGACGTGCAAGATGATGGTGGCGTCTGCTTTCTTGTCTGCTTGCAATGAAGTGTGCCGTACCGTGTACATGCATACACACGGCATGCAGCACTCCACGTGATATGCATGCCGTACCACGTAGATGCATACACACAGCATGCAGCACTCTACGTGATGTGCATGTGCAATATGCACCGCGCGGTGTGCGCTTGCAGCACATGTAGTCCACTGTGTTTTGGGGTGTATGTATGCTATTGATGCACTTGATGAGGTCTATGCGCGCAGTGTTGACGGCTGATGCTGTCTTTATCCGCTGCACGTTACATAGCACATTTCATGCTGCATGCGTACTGACATACTCCCCAGGCATGGCAAAGGCCAGCGCTGGTGTGAGAGCATGGCGTAAGCTGCCATGGGCACACGCCTAAACAACAAGGCCCACAGGGGCATATAGATGGTGGCGGGTCAGGGGATACACCTATTCTGTAAGTTACGTTTATACAACTGCAGCATGTTATCAACACCAAAAAGCGATGTGATTATACAACTTCAATGGTGTGAAAAAACTAGGCACTACATGCTTTACTAAACATACTGCAGATGTATTTCTGGTACATATGTATGGGAGACCTAAAGAGTTTATCACTCCTAGATGAGTTTTCATATATATCTAATATACTAGAAGGAGAAGTAATACAAACAGGTTCTATGCCGCATGTGCTTTTCTGAAGTATGTCAGACGGCGTATGATGAGCATTCTTTTACACTGCGACCCATCAGTGCATGACAGTGCACATACTTCAGAAATGATACATATATGTGTGCGTGTGGTGTTGCCGGCACGCCCCACCTCCTCATCCGGCGTCCCATCGACGTCGTACGAGCACGCGCACGTGCATGCCTCGCGCGGCGTCACGCCGCTCTCGCAGCTGCTCACGGCCGGGCACTGGCTGTAGGGCGCAAAGTAGTGATTGCTCGGCCAGCGGTTGGCCGTCACGTACGTGAGCAAAAACGTCAGCAGCTGCGGCGAAACCTGCATTCAGCGTACGGGCGTGCGAAGCGGTGGGCGGGGGGGAGGGGGGGGCTGAGCAGTGGCACCACGCGGGAAAATTCTTTGTGGTCTCAGCGGGATTTTTTCGGTTTCAGAGGGCAGCGCCGGTGCCAGCCGTCGCTGGCGTGGCTGATTGCAGCTGGCACTGTTTACTGTATGGCACATGTTTGCGTTGATGTGGCGTGCTCCGGCAGATGGTGCCATCGTCACGAAAGCGGGTGGCGCAGCTGCGACCACTGGGTGCAGTTGCCGCCGTGCAACCACTAGGTGCAGTTGCCGCCGCGACTGCCAGTGCCGCCAATCGGTGAAGTATTGTTTGTGTACACAGTACGGGTGACCGTGCCTCGCGTGCAGCACAAGTGACGCAGCTTTGTACCTACCAGCAGCAGCACGGGCAGGGTGCCTAACCTCGATGTGCACTCATGCCGGCCTCAGTTGGAGTTCACCGAGTCGCGGCAGCGGGCACAGCCTCAAGTTGGACTCATGCGAGCGCCACAATTGAAGCTTGCACCTACCACCGGGTTGTCGCACACAAACTGCACAAAAGCAGACGGCGCAGCCCCACACGCCTCCCACCTACATGTAGCAGGCACAACCTCAAACTTGTACACCTATGCGATCGCCAAATTTCAAGTTCTGGCGCGCAAACTAAGTGGCGCCGCCCCACGCGCCCCAAAGCTACATTTGGTAGGTGCGGCAGCAGCAGGCTTAACCAAACCTCAGCTTGTACTTGAAGTAGTTATGCTAGCGCCAGACTTGAAGTTTGCGCCCACCTCGGGGTTCTCGTGCGCAAACTGCGCAAAGTCGACGCCGCACCCCCACGCGCCCCCGAGCCAGCCGTGCATGTTTGCGTGTATCTGGCGCTCCATGCACTTGGCCCATGAGTAGAGGTCGGCCGCGCCCTCAAAGCAGGCCGTGAAGTCTGCGCACGTCGCGAGGCTCACGTCGCCCACCAGCCCGCAGTACGAGTGCGTGCGCGACACGTAGGGCGCGTCCTGCGGAGGGTGAGGTGTTGCGGCGGCGGCGGCACAGGTTTTGGGAGAATGCAGAAGGTGTTTAGCTTGCCTTTGGCCAGGTTTTGGGTTGGTGGAAAAAGTTGTTAGCTTGCGCCTGGCTACGGGTTTGGAGCCTGGTGGGTTGTGTGTGACGTCAGTTGCTGCTTGCACTTTTAGGCAGGGGCGTTGGTTGGGATACCGTGGACGGCGCGCACTTCATGTACTGCTGAGGTATGTGCATGTACGTGGGTGAAGCATGGAAGGGGGGAGGGGCATGCACTTGCGCTGCGCACATGTGCAGCACACTCTGAGCGCTGGCGGCAGCCTAGTAGGGAGGCATCACGGAGCAGTTACGACTGCTGAGCATGCAGGCGCTGTCTCCCGCATCGCACGAGGTGGTGCTGATGGCCGGGGCGTCAGTCGCAGCCCCACGCGCCACCATGCGCTCAACGCATCCTACTACTGCCATCGCTGCTGCCACACAACCTGTGCTGAGGACACAGCAGCAGCAGCAGTGCTGGCGGGGGCTGCCGCCCAGGCGGGTGTGGCGGCACCTACAGGCGCCTAAGTGGCCCTGTAACGGAAATCACTGCGGGAATGGGCAGCAGCGTACCGCGGCGCACCTGATTGTTGGTGGGCGAGTTGATGTAGCCATACGCGTCGCGCGCAACGAGCAGCGAGGCGTCCGCCTGCGCAAGTGGGCACCGGCACAGCAACAGCACGCCACACATGGCTGCCGCTGTGAGCCGCCGCAGCAACGGGCGTGCGGCCCTGGGGGGAGCACAAACTGGGTCGGCCCACTAGTGAGTGTGGCACCAGAGGCGCGCGGCAAGCACAGACGCAGCCACTGGAGCGCTGGTGAGCCGCAGGCGTTGAGACTGTGCTTGCGCTGGACTGCATGCAGTGGCGGTCACCACACGCCTGGTCACCAATATAACCAAAAAACACCGTTTGAAAGAAAGACCTCATTTGGCAAATAAATTGACAAGCTTTAGCATACTGGTGAATGCAGTGGTGGTCATCACATGCCTGGTCACCAGCATAACCAAAAAACGCCGTTCAAAAAAGCCCTTATTTGGCAATTAAATTGACAAGCTTTGGTCCATAGTCACCAGTGTGTCGCCAGAGGGGTCGTAGACGTTGCGCGCGCCGCGGAAGCGCCCCGCACCGAGGCGAAAGCCCTCCGCCTCGTCATTGAGTGCTGAGCCAAACATGTCTTCGGAAAACACCTGCGGCACCGCAACCGCACGCCAGCGGCAGCGGCAGCGGGCGAGGGACGGCATTGGTGTATGAGTGGTAGCTGAATGTGAAGGGAGCCCAAGAGGGGCGGTAAGGGCTGGTGCTGGCATAGCTGGGGCAAAGTGGCGGGGACGGGGTCCGTGGGGTGATGTATCCACCTACAATGAAAGGCAGGTAGCCGGCAGTGTACACACGCCGGACAGCTCCCTTTTGGGCTCAGGACGCTGCGAAATACTTGAAGTACTTCATATAGTGTATGTACATTGCCAGCAAGGCATCCTTGAGTGATGCTGCCAACAAGTTGACAGTGTGCGCGGGTGTGCGCGAGACGCCCAGAGACACGGGCACTGGTTGACATGTCAAAGGGGGGCGGTAGCCACTGTCTGGGTCCATTATCAACAAAAAGGCCCAGATAACTGCTTAGGCACTAGGTGCTACCAGCACTGGCGCCACCAGCCAGCAACAGTGGCAGCGGCGCCATGGCTCACCTCGCTCTGGTACCAGCCCGGACCAAGCAGGCCAGCGTCTATCATGAAGTCCCAGTACGCCAGCGGCACCGCAGGGTCTACAGACTGCGTCAACAGCGGCATCGGAGGGCGGACGCACCGGTACAAGTAAGTGAGGGGAGCAGCGGCAGCAGCAGCAAGCCCTGATGGATGCGGCAGCAACTTCAAGTGGTCAGGTGTGCGGACGGGAAGCGCAGTGCCAACCGTCTTCAACGCCAACTGTCGGAGGTACACAGATGGCGCACCAGTGTTGATCCAACCCGTTGCGAGACACTGCAGCGGTAACTTCAAGTGATGAAATACATAGAGAACGCACCCGCACGGCGCGCTCCGCGACCGTGCTGAATCCCCAGTGCCTGGTGCGGAACTGCAGGCTGTCGTGGTGGCGTAAGCAACCTCAAGTGTTATGGTATCAACTTCAAGTGTTGAAGTTCACAGATCGAACGCGCTCTGCGACTGTGCTGACGTGGCTGTCATGGTAGTGTAAGCAACATAAGGTGTGAAATCGACGTGGTGATGGCAGCAAATTGCATGTGCTGAAGTATGCACGTCCTACAGTAGTGTCATGTGATACTTCTGAAGTACTTGAATATTTATTTGCACTTGTGGGCGTGTGAGAGCCCATGTCGTGCATGCCAGCACACGCACTGGTGGCCATGGCAAACGCCCGGCAGTGTATATACGCGACCAGTGCTAGCGGGCAGGCCTGAGCCGCCGGCAGACTAGTATCATGTAGTACTTCGAAGTAGTATATTTCTGAAGTACTTCGAAGTATATGGAGAGTACGCACCTGCAGGGAGCGCTCCACGACCGTGTTGAACCCCCAGTGGCTGGTGAGGAACTGCAGGCCGTCGTGGTAGCAGAAGGCGTTGCCGTTGTGCAGCGCGACCAGGCGCTCGTAGCCGACAAACGCGTCGCCATAGCGGGCGCGCCCCTTGGCATCCCCCGCAGTGTAGATGACCTGGCGGCGGCATGGCATGGCGGCACACGTGCACCTATTTTAGTATGGACCTGTACATGTACACATACCGTCCACTATCAGCAGTAGTGGTACATGCATGTATGTACATACATACAGTGCATACTTGACGATGTACATGCGTGCACAGTACCCGTATTACCCATGTATTACCATAGACATGTTATTATGTGTGACAAGTATGCTATACTTCAATCACACATGTATACTCCTATAAGTGCAGTGCCAACGCGCATCCGGTTGCTGCGCAACCCCGCACGGGGGGGCGCACGAGAGAGCGGGATGTGCTCGGCACGGCCTTCAAAAAAAACAGGAGCTACAAAAACCTTCAGAAGTACTTCATTGAAGTACTTCAGGAGTACTGAACTATACTTCTGAAGTATTTCGAAGTATGCAGTCAGCCTATCGGCTGCAGCTGGGCGCACGCTCCACTGTATAGCCGGTAGCACACGACTCGTGCGCGACCAGGAAGCGTGCGCTGCTGGTGTGCCATAGTGTCATGCCAGCAGTCAAGGGCTGGGTAGCCGTGTGCACGGAACGGGGTGGCATACAGAACCACACACCAGGTGCTTGCATTGCACACTCGCAGTCGAGTACGGCACTGGCTGCGTGAATACACCCAAGTGCAGTGTCGCGAGACGTGTAATGAGACGTGTGCTGCAGCTGTACGTGTAGAGTCTAAACATGTTATGTTTATAATACTACATGCTATGTTTATAAAACTACATGCTATGTTTATAATACTACATTTTGGCATATACTTCCAGAAGTATTTTTATGATGACCTGTGATATGCATGCACACATACATGTCACAAGTGTGAGGACGTGGACAGACAACGCGAGGCCCCGCCAGCGTGCCTGCCCCCCAGGCTAGCAAAGTGCAGTGCTGTGCATCGATACTGTATGGTAAATGGCCCCAGCTAGCAGAGCACCAGGCCTAATCCGTGCACACAATCCTCGTTCACAGCATTGACTGAAATGTGAAAACCAAGGGCGCATGCAGCGCCGGACGGAGCTAAACAGGGATTGACTTGGTGTGTGGCGGTCTATCCTTCAGCACATTTCAGGCGGCAAAAGCCTCTGCTGTCTCTCTCTGCACTCTTGAATCACACAGCTGCACACAGCGCCCTGCAAGGTGCTGCAGGTTCCCAGTGCTTTGGTGGACGGCAGTGGTTGGCGCTGAAACATTCCACAGAGGCCAGGAAACATGCCAACGGGTAGTACGTGCATGAGAGTTACAGCAGACACTTTTACGGTAAAACCGTGCCAAAGGCACCCATGCTCCCAAAGACTCTGCTAAGCAGCTCGTGCGGACACTGATACACTGAATGTGACAACAACTACGAGCTGTTGCATATCTGTAGGGTTGCCGGAATCGTAATATTTTTGCAAATTACTCTGTAATCGTAATCGTAACATTACGTAACGTAACGTAAAACCGTAATTCTGTCAGGTCCTGCATAGCCGCGTTGCACTGCCCTGCTGACGTGTAAAACACCCTGCGAGCTTTCCCGCCGCACTCCTCTCCGTCCCCTCCACCCCCCTTGCAGCTCGGAACGCCGTCGGCACCGATGGTGATGTGCTCCTT
>JAULBY010051705.1:0-11707 GCA_032358315.1 Ophiocytium majus
TGTGGTATAGCAAGTCGGCCCTGGGCTATTCGGATGGTGATCCACCCTTTTGGCTCAGTGGTCGGCCTGTTACCACATGGCAAATTTTTCACTGCACCCCTTTGTATGGCCGATATTTGATACAAACTTGGCTACTGTAGAAAATACCATTTATTTAATGGCAATAGTCTTGTTCTTTTTGTGAATGGTTAAAACATCTTTGATATATGAAAGAAACCAAAAAGGTGACTGAGCCCAGCCTGAGGTACTCCCGTGGCTGGGGCAAAATGCCAGGCCGACGCCTGTGTGCTGATCTATCCACTTGGTCAAAACCAAATGCATTTTTGTTTTTGTTTTTTACTTATGGAGGTCTGTTGAGTTTACATTTGCACAAATGCATGGTTTCACGAATGCCAGTGCGTTCGTGGACAGCGCAGTGTGTGGCGGGCTCTGACAATGTGTGCGACTCTGCGCTGTTGTGCAGACTGCCAAGTGGATGGCGACCGCGGCACCGACGGCATGTGCACTGCGGAAAAGAAGTGTGACCGCAAGTACGGTGGGGAACACCCGGACCAACTGAGTGAGTTCATCCGGTCTAGGTTCTGGTGACACATGTATTGCTTCAGCACGCCGAACATTGCCTACAACATATGTGCGCTCAAGTCAGCGGCTGTGCATACATCATGAATGATTGGCTCCCACATGCACAGGCACGTTTGTTTTCGTTGCATTGCACATTACACGTTTATCTCCGCTGCCCTGAGATGGGACTGGCTTCCGAGCAGGGAATCCGATGCTGTGCGCATGCTGCTTCACACAGCAACATCCGAGCACTCCGCGTATACTTTTACAATAGTTCAAAAGGGGAGATTTGCCATCAGGCTGAGCAGTTTTTGCGAGCGTCACCAAGCCACCACTTCCTTGCTGGTGGAGCAGGGAGCGGCTGTAGCGACCCGCGTGCAGCAGGCTGGGCTAGCAACGAGCATGCCTGCACGCAGAGGCCGCAGGGACAGGGCGGGGAGAAGCCGTGGCGTGATAGTTCAAAAGTAGGACTATATGAGACGCAAATCATAAATATGTGTGATATGCCTCACTGACGCCAACCGACTTGGCAATGCGCTCCTGCTGTCTGCCCCCTCCCCCCCCGAAACCACTGCAGAGCCTGCTTGCTCTGCCCAGGTGTCTTGCGTCGGCCCCCCCGACCTTGTCAGGTGCACAAAGGACGGCGCATGCGTGTGCAAGCATGGTGGCCTTTACCCGGTCTGCGTCCCTGCGGCTGAATGCAACTCAGACTCGGACTGCGTGAGCCTGAATTCCGGGACCCCCACGGAGTGCGTCGACCACGTGTGCCAGTGCTCCTACTGCGGAACGTTCCCCAACTGCCTCCCCCGTGAGTGACTCACATGGCATGCACATACTTGGAGGAAGAAGTTGAGGGCAGCTAGCACAAGTTGGCGATGAGTCGAAGGCCGAACGATTTTTGTGAACCCGAGCACGCATGCAGCAGCGGGCCCTTTCTGTGGCTGCAAGCGACGGAGGTGGTGCTGCTGCACCTCCGCTGCAACGAGTTCCCACCCACCGCCCCTTGTGTCCAGGGGAGGGGGGTGTTTAGGTGTTTGGTGTTGTGTTGCCACCTTTAACTCGAGGTCAATCAGAACGGGGGGGGGGTCTGGAATTTCTGGAGCATACTGCCCCAGGTCTGGTGCCTTGCATACCCGCCCACTCGCACAGCCTGCACAATGGCAGCGCACCTACCACAGTGCTTTCCTGCTGCGTGCCACACACTTCTGGTGGCATGTGACATGTGCCAACATGCAATAATTCACTGCCATGTGCACTGGTGGAGAGAGCAGAAATGTATACTTTGCGGATGATACGTATATACAGCACTAATGCATACAAGACTTTATACATGGTGTGTACCCGCGTAATAGCATTGTATCATGATGACGAAAAGATACAGCTACCACGATGTGAAGTTGGGGCATACATGGGCAGTACTGAGTGCTCCTGCGGTGTTTGCCCTAGTGCCGGTACCTGGCGGCCACTGTCAGCCTGCGCTCTTAGCGCCGGCTTTCTGGCTTTTTCTTCTTGAGCATGCAGTAACTGAGTGCTCAGCAGCAGCAAGGCACCGTGCTCAGCGACACCACTTAGTATGCCACACTATACGCTGTGCGCGGAGTAGGCGACGGCTTCAAGGCCTTTAGAAGTTTATGGGCATGCCCATGTGCTGCTGGTTCCAACCAGTACTACACGCTCGGCCCTCTATGGCGACGTGGCGGACGACCTGCCCTGGCAGGTCGAGCCCTAGCCTGTCGGCGGCTCAGGCCTGCCTCTAGCAGCAGTTGTGGTTCTTGGCTGCTCAGAGCACTGTGCGTTTGTGTACATGCTTGTACACTCTGTCCGGCCTTGGGTGCGGGCATGCATGACATGGGCTGTTGCACACCCACAAGTGCAAATAGATAAAACTACACACTGTAGCAGCATGAGTTGCAGCTGAGCGGCGCTGCGTCCGGCAACACCAGGCCGAGCACCGGCTTTGCTCAGCACAGGAGGTGGAATGCACATCAAGTAGCAACTGTCCGCAACAGACTTGCGACGGTTGCTGCGGTGCACAAGAGAAGCGGTGTGGTGCGCTGGGGGTGCGGATACGCGCTGCCGCACCCCGTTACAGGCTGTACATATCACGAGGGTGACCCGGTCCGGCTGGCTGAGCAGACCTCCGCTCAGAAAAACTAGTTTTGCACCTCAGCAGAGTGGGTGATGTAAACGTTGCTTCTGTTGGAAGATGTGCCATGCGTTCACGTGATACCATGGTGGTCATGTACACGACTGACAGCTTTGTGCCTGTGGTTGCGCAGTCAGTCCTGCCTATTGTGAATGAAACCAAAAAGGTGACTGAGCCCAGGTACTTCCGTGGCTGGGGCAAAATGCCAGGCCGAAGCCTGTGTGGTGATCAGATTCTATCCACTTGGTCAAAACCAGTGGCCCACACCCCATAGTTTTTGTTTGTGCGCTCAGCACTCTGTGTCCAGGCTGTTTCATCCCGCAGCGGCTGAGCCAGCTCATCACTGCCGCCTTGCCCTTCTGCAGCCACCGGCTGCTCCTCTCTCGCCGACTGCACCGTGCAGACCCCCAACCCCACCACGTGTGCCGCCAACAAGGAGTGCGCATGCATGAATGGCGGCACCTTCCCGGACTGCAAGCCTGGTGAGTGTCCACTGGGCATGCCAGGCCTGTGCGTGTGCATGCGCAGCCATTGCTGTGCTGTGTGTTGCACGTTTGTGCCCACTCTCTTTTCACGGTTGTTTGGGGAGTGCTGCACTGCACCACTGGGTTGACACTTGCAAACAGGCATACAGTGCACTCGCGACTTAGTGCGCGTTGATTTAGTGCGGTGCGCGGTATTATGCGGGGTTCAGAGACCTGTCACAGACCACACGATTCTATGTAAACGATACACGATGCCCTATTTGATTTAGTGCGGGTCTTGCTTTAGTGAGGGGTGCTAGGTGGGGACACTGCCCGCACTGAACCACGAGTGCACTGTTACAGTACTGCGCGCTCTGCTGGCGCCCAGCCCCGACACTAGTAGTGACTATGCTATGTATACATGTATACTATATATATATATAGTAGTGACTATGGCGGCGCCGCATGCAGGGACTGTCACTGTGACAATCAATGACTGCAAATGTGTCAACTGCAAGACCTCCCGCACCAGCTGAGTCACGACGCGTGTGACGTCTCTCTGCCGGTACACAGGCATATGCGCAGCGAACCCCTGCGGAAACGGTGGAACGTGCACTGCATCAACCGGTGGGCGCACCACCACCTGTACCAACTGCCCGTACGCTGCTGCAGCCATTTTCGAGAATGGGATCTCCCGCTGCCCAAGTGAGACCCCAGGGCCATGTGCGCTCTGCACATTGCAGCATGTGGCATGTTAGGCAGCCGAGCATCAGCGTGCCACCAACCTCTGCTGACACTTGCTCACCGCCTGTGTGCCGGGGCACTGATGTTCAGGTGCATGCCAGGCGTCACCGTGTGGCAATGGGGGTGTCTGCACGGAGTCTGGCACAACGCGCACTTGCACGTGCCCAGGCGGCTCTGTGAAGGCAGATGGCACCTGTCCATGTACGTGCCAGCCTACTGCCTGCTGCATTTGCCATTGATGACCATGTAGGGTTGCCGGAATTAAAATTATTGTCAAAATTACAGTAACTCCGTATTTTGTGGCGTAATTTCGCCGTCACGTTATAGTGCTTGCAACATCTTCCATTATGGTTTGTGCTCAGCACAGTCGGACCATCACAAATGTGAAGGCATGCATCGTAGGCTGGTGTACGCATCAGATTCTGCAACCGGTGTGATGCAATTACCGTTGACCGTAATGCCACAAAATTACGATTCTGGCAACCCTAACCATGTGTGGTGCGTTCGGCGGTGTGTGCCACGCGTCGCCGAGTCCAGAGTCAGCACATGCATGCGCAATGTTATCATGATGCTGCATGCCTTGAGAGCAGCTGCCATGTCGCGGCTGCTGTTGTCATTGTTAAGATTTTGGTAACCTATGCTGCGACATTGAGAGCAGCTGCCATGTGGTGGCTGCCGTTGTCATGATTAAGATTTTGGTAACCTATGGTGCGACATGATGGCAGCATTGCTGCAAATGCACTGCTTAACGCTTCTGTGCGATGTTGCATGCTGCACCATGTTTGATGGGCCCGCCCCCTTGCCAACCAAATGCCACGGTGTGCTGGTCGCCGGTGCCAACAACCACCGTGACGGTGCATGCTGCAGCCCCCCCGGCACCAGGTGGGTCTGCCTAACCCTGTGACGACATCGTGAGGCTGGTGACTGCACACTGCGCATCTGGATGCCTTGCGCAGCTGGTTTGGCTGCACGCCTGCGCATCTAGATCGCCCTCCCACAATCAATGAGCGCGCCAGCACCTTTTGGCCTGGAGCAGCATTACCTGCTGCCAGTGAGTCAGACACGAAGTAGGCGTTGCAACTTGCCCGGTACGCTTCAGAGTGGAGTAGAACCACGAGCGCTGTTTATACGTCTGTTTGGTGTCAGTAATGTGACGGGTGGTGCCATGCTGCCCATTGACCTGCGCAGAGTGCACCAAGGATGCTGACTGCAACAAGAGCTCCGGGAAGCCAGGGAAATGCACTGCCGGGACCTGCGGCTGCTTGTTTGGCTCAAACTATCCCGCAGGATGTCAGGGTGAGGTTCAACTCCTGGAGAGAGTTTAGAGTCGTAGAGTAGGAGCTAGGACAGCAAGTGGTGCCGCTCAACTCTTCTGCTCAGGCACGGCTGTTGTTACGTGCTGCTGTGACTCGGTGCTGCACCGCCAGAGCTGTGGTGATACGGAAACTCAAGTAGGAGCGATAAAACGCTATGTTTTCCCACTGGCAGAGGCTGTCACCCCAGGAGACCCATGTAGTAGGTGACTAACGTGAAACAGCGCCTCAGAAGGCAGCGGCTTCGCACATACCGAAGTGTGGATTCCCTGATCGAGCTGTAGTGCGTTCGAAGCCGAAAGGCGTAGGCACGATGGGTTGGAACAGACTTGCGTGTGCACCAGATATCTGCGATCGTGGATGTCGTCCTTCAAGTTGCCTACTGCCACACGGCCAGTCAGCTTCCGTCTTTAAACGCCTAATGCCACATGGCGCCGCAAGCTGGTGGTGGTGTTACAACCGCGCAGGCGCAGTAGCCACGAACGCACAGAGTTGGACTGCTGGTGCCGCTGTGCTCGTGCACCAGCTGACTAGTAACGCACGTGGTGCCCGTCTGCTGCTGCACAGCCATCTGTGTCGCTCACCCCTGCCAGTACGGTGGGACGTGCACTGCTTCGGCGAATGGACGGACCAGCACCTGCAGCAAGTGCCCCTACGCTGCCGCCGCCGTTGTGGAGAACGGCATTGCTCGATGCCTATGTGAGAAACTCGAATACAATTTGTGTGCTAGCATCTTTCTGCAGTACTGTGCAGCGTGGCTTGTGCCCTGCTTGCCGGCTGGTTTTGCCATGTCACCAGCATTATGGACCTGTGTGTGTGTGTTGCGCGCGGCCAGCCCTACCAGGGCATGGCACACCACTGTGACAGACCAGATGGCACCAGAGGCAGCAGACAGCAAAGCTGTCTGCCTCAACCAGAGGTTACATGTTGTTGGTATTCCACCTGTGAAGAAGCATGTGCAGCATCACAGACGGGTGCTGCACAGTTGAAGTACACTACTTCGAGTGTTGCCCTACATGCCTGCTGTGCCATGCTGAACTACTGCACGTTTGAGGCGGGCACTGCAACATGTGTGCTTATGTTGGGCTCACCGCCGTCCCATGTTCCCCACCGCCATGCCCGCACCTGCGTGCTGATGTGTAGCTCCCTGTGATGCAGCGCCATGTGGCTTTGGAGGCGAATGCTTTGCTTACAATCCTGATGGGGGAAGTGATAAAACGCAGCGCATCTGCTCATCATGTCCGGGCGGCCAGGTGACCGCAAACGGCACTTGTCCAGGTATGTGACAATGTCAGTCTCCTTTTTGGTTTCTTTCACAATGTCAGCCCTGCCGCTTTGCCGTGTGTGGTGCGCCGGGCAGGTGGGCGCTGCAGCCAGGTGGCACTCACACCCTGCACAGCTTCATGACCTGCAAATCACTGCGCTGGCAGAACGAGTGGTAGCTGCAGATGGTGGGCGCCCAGCCATGTGTGCCAGCAGCCCAGAAGCCGCCCTGTCAGCAGTATGGTAACCGTAACTGACGGATTATAACGCCCCCCCACGTTGTGAGCGGCGGGGTTTCCTGTTGCTATCACGAGGGTCGTTATACAATGCACCCGCGTTATACAGAGTACCCAAATTTGTATAGAATATCCCCCCGCGTCGTCGTCATCAAAGCGCCGTCAGCCGCGCAGGGGGACGGTATATAGGGTCATATGACGCTGCATAACAACCCCCTCGTGAAACAAGACCTCTGCGTTGTCCTCCGTCAGTTACGGTACCTGTACGGTACCTGACCTGCCGCACTGGCCTGCCGCTGTTGATGCTTCGCCGTTTCCGAACGCAGCTGCGAAAACGTGCGACATCAAGGTGCCGGGCGTGGGCACGGCATCCGGGTTCTGCATTACGCCTGCCACCGCGCAAGCTCAATGCAACCCTGATGGTCAAGGTTGGAGAACGTTTGTGCAGGACGCGGCTGCCACTGCACAGTGCGGCGAGGGTTTTGGCTGCTGCAACACTGGCAGCGGCACGTGCCAGGGACCCGGTGGGAGACCGGGTTACTGCTCATCCTACAGTTTCGGGTGCGCCGGCATTTTTGGCAACACCCAGCTCAGCCTGTTGGACAGCCTTACAGCGGGCTGCAACGCTGGCATCACCTGCTGCCTGGCACCGGAGAGGCCCCGCTGCAGCACGATCATCGATAACGAAATGCAGTTTTCTGCGATGTGCTGGAAAGATAGGAGTACCTGCGAGGCCAAGGCGGACCAGAGGTTTGGCACACCACTGGAGCCCAGCGAGTGCGCTGCCGATGAGGGCTGCTGTGCGCGAGTTCGGCCGCCGCCCTGCAGCTATACCAACGCCGAAGGCAAGAAGCTGACCGGTTTGTGCTCCACTACCCAGGACGACTGTGGGGCCTTCACGGGCAAGTTTATCAAGGATGCCAGCACCGAGGCTGACTGCGGCTCCACGTTCGGCTGCTGCCTGCGAGAATTCGCCCTCTGCAACAGTGGTGGAGTTCGTGGGCGGTGCATCGGTGACGCCAAGTACTGCCCCGCGTCTGGACAGCTCCTGACGGCCGCCGACAGCCTGACAGCGGGGTGCCCTTCCCTGTATGGGTGCTGCATTGATCGTGAGTGAAGTTGGTGGGAGCTGGTTAAATGACTGCTTGAAAACACGGCGTGAGAAGGTCACCGTGTGCGTTCAAGTGCGCATGTACAAAGATGATCTTCAACTGCGGATGAAATTGAAGTTTAAGTTTGCTGAAGTTGAAGTTCTACTATTGAAGTTCGGTCATGACCATATGGTTCTATTTGAGATTTTTTTTGATGGGTCGACGCCAAACTTGAAGGGTTACAAGGGGGGGGGGGGTCCAGTTTTTTATGTGAAGCCATCTTGAGGAACCTCACTAATAAGAATGTGTCGTTTCGTTTCGACTTTCGCGGAATCCGAACCTGATATAGCGCAGCTCTTTGTCCTTTGTGTGAGTGACACAGCCATGCCGGTTGTGTGCACTTGGCGACTTGAGAACAGCCAAAATTGGCGCCTTTTAGGTGCCATGGGGCCAAGCCGCACATACATGCCGCCGCTCAGCCAGGCACTGACCGCTCTTGTCCTGCAACCGTGTGTGTGCCTGCAGCGGCGGTAACACCATGCTTCCGATCGGAAGACTGCGCCGCCACCTCAGGACTGGTGGAATGCCCAAGAGCCCAGTGTGACTGCACCTGGGGGGGCACGTACCCTGCTTGCAACGGCAAGTGCATCTGTGCCTGGACAGTGCACCCGCGCTTAATCACACATGTTTAGTGATGGGCCAGGGCTTTAAAAGCATTTTATATGTTGTACAAAGTACGGCGTATTTGTACGCCCCAAAACGCGATATACGGCGTATTTGCCGTATGAACACGTTCATATAAATACGTTATACGCCGTATTTACAAACATTATACGGTGTGCATTGGAAAAATCATACGCTGTGACACATCACTACACATGTTGTATGCGATTATCTGAGTGAGTGACTTGACTGCAGCGGGTGCCAGGTCATGTCCATTTTGCCAACATGAAGCACCGTACTGATGAGATGCATGGTGCTGTATTGCCCCTTGACGAGTGTGCAGAGTGCAACACGGATAGTGGCTGTTACACGGGCACCAAGCAGGGGAAGTGCACTGGTGGGAAGTGCGGCTGCTTATATGGTTCCAACTACCCGACGGGGTGCCAGAGTGAGCCGTAGCTTTGGAGACTGCTTGGAAGTACTGAATTGAAGCCAGTACTGGCATGATGACCCCAACCTGTTGCGCTACCAGGCCCACGCACAACCTGTGGTGGCATGGTGCTGCACTGCACTGGTGGTGCGCAGTTGTCACTTGCGACTAGGCTCAGAAATATTTAGGTAAGTTGGGGTTGTTGATGCTGTGATGACAGTTATGATGATGATGACAACGATGACAGTTATGATGATGATGACAACGACCTGCTTTCTGATGTTACCAACACCAATGCTTTCCGACCCCCCCCTCACTCGCGCCCACTGATGCTGGCATGCAGGTGCATGCGAGGCGCTCCCATGCGGCAATGGGGGTGTCTGCACCGCCCTAAACCTGTCCCGCACTTGCGACTGCCCAAGCGGCAAGGTGAAGGCAGATGGCAGCTGCCAGTGACTGTTGACGTACGTGCCGGCCTACTGAGTTGCCACCGCTTGCCATCAGTGGCGCATTCGGCGGACTGTGCCGTGCAGCATCTTTGTGGCCCTTGCTGGCACAGTATACTGCTGCGCGCCCTGTGAGAGCAGCTGCAATGTGCATGGCATTCGCGGCTGCCGTTGTTGTCACCAAAGTTACAGTAACTTGCGCTGCGGCACGATGGCAGACTTAGAACAATGAATACAGTACAGCGCTTAACGCACCTGTGCACATGTCTGATGGGACCTGCCATCAAGTCACATGTAGATGATGAGGTTGATGACTGCTTGCTTGTGCATGCCTGGGTGTTGCATGTGTAAATGCTCCCAGTCAGGCTGCATTGTTTCTCTTGTGTTGGCAGCTTCCAGCAAAAAGGCCAAGCTTGGTGCCAGTGCAGTGACACAAGGTTTGGGTACCCTAACTCACAGGACCAGCAACGGTGCTACGGTGCTGCCTCCTCATTGCCAGCTGTCCCTCTAGGCTCATCATTGCGTGTACGGTTGCAAGAATATGCATGCGTATTCATAGCAGGTCCTGCATAGGCCCATTGGCAAGTTGACCTTTGTGTATCGTGAATTGGAAGTTGAATAACATGTTTTCTTAAAAGGTTGATTTCTTGAAGGTCACAGAGCCCCCTGCTTCTCTCATCTTGTTTTTGATTTAAAGGTATACTTACACGATGGCTGCGTGACACGCACTGCCAATAGGAGTCCGCACACAGAATCATTAGGGCTAGCTCATACTAGTACTGTAGTATACTGTTGCTTGATGCAGTTGCAAACCATGGTGCTTGTGGCTCTATGCGCATGTGCTGTGTTGCCATGCGCGTGCGCATGCCTTTGCACATGTGTGCAGTGTGCCCCCCACATGGTAGACTATACCAATAGTGCTGTAGCAACATATGCTACAGGCTTCCACCATGACGTTCAGTTGCTTGGCGGCGTCGTTATTAGCCGGTAGCCTGAAAGCCACGCGCTGGTATCACCATGTCGATGTGGTACTCAGGGTGAGCGCCAGCCAAGAAGGGGAGGTACCCCTCGTCCTGCACCGGCACGCGTAGGTACTGAGGGAGGATGGCCTGCAAGGCCCGCTTGGCACTGTGGTGCACCTCAGTGTCATGGCGCCGCACAGCACCCGCCTCGACAGAAGCGCGCGTGCAGGGTGGACCCCGGCTGCCGGCGGCAGAAGCCGCAGCTGGTCGATTTCTGCTCCAGCCCCACCAGCCTCCGTAGCGCGAGCTCCCAGCTGAGTCCATCGAACGTACGTGCGGGTCACGTCGTTGATGGCCTGGCTCAGGAACGCAGTGCCGGTGGAGTGTGGCTCACGCAGTGATCGGAAGCGCACCTGAGCCCGCAAGCCCTCCTCTCCGCCGGGGACCCGCCACCAGCTCCAAGACCGCCATCAGTGCGTCGCTGCGCACACGTGCCAGCTGCTGGTCGATCTCGGTCTGCGAGTGCTCCCGGCCCTCGCAGTCGAATAGCAGATCCAGCACCAGGGCAGCTGCCCCCCCTCCTGGCGGCGCTTCACCCCCTCCGTGCCCCGCCACACCAGCAGCTCCCGCCTGCGCCGCCTCACCGCCAGCGGCTGCATGCGCCGGCACCTCGCCAGCCCCCGCCTGCACCGTCCCACCGCCAGCCGCTGCCTGCGCCGCCTCATCGCCAGCTGCTGCCTGCACCGCCCCATCGCCAGCCGCCGCCTGCGCCGCAGCAGCACCGGCCCCTGCCTGCGCCCCCCATCACCAGCTGCTGCCTGCGCCGCCCCGCCACCAGCGTCCGCGCGGGTGCCGCCAAATCGCCAGCTCCTGCCTGCGCCGCCCCATCGCCAACTCCCGCCTGCGCCGCTCCGTTTCCAGCTGCTGCCGCGGCAGCCTCCTGAGCTGCCACCGCCGCAATATGCGCCATGAGGGACGCCAGCAGCACGCCCGCCGCCGCTTCCCCCAGCTCTGCAGTGCCCGCAGCGCCGCTGCCGCCACAACAGACGTGCACGAGCGGCGTCCCCGCGACCAACGCCGCGGTGGCCGCACCGAGGGGCGCCTGCTGCTACTGAGCTGGCGCGGCCTGCCCGCCGGCCTGTGCGTCGGCCGCGTCCGGCGGCGCCGGCGCCGCGGCCGCCGCCCCGGCTGCTGCCGCGTATGGCAGCAGCCGGGAGCGCTCCCGGCACAACCTGCGGTTGCGGCACAGTGTTGGGATGGCACCCCAGAGCAGGCAGGCAGGCAGGGACACCAGGCAGTCCTGCAGGGCTGGTTGGTTGCAAGAGGTGTGATTCATTGTGTCGATGTGCATCAGCTCTGGGCCTGCTGCGGAAGGCCTGCTGCGTTGT
>JAULBY010051716.1:0-11707 GCA_032358315.1 Ophiocytium majus
CGTTAGTCTTTTTGCGCCAAGCGTCAAATGTCGATGTAACAAGTACACCGTCTGGCCAGGTTGCGTCGATATCGGCAGGGTTGATGGTAGGCATATACTATATTTATGATTGAATGGAAGAAGATACTAATTGATTCACCAATTGTTTTAAAGCAGCGATTTCTTCTTCAAGAGAAAGAATCCTTTGCTGTTCTTGTAATTGAGCCTGCGTGCGGACAACTGCCATGGCATATGCATGCGAGTCACGATTTAGAATCGCATTTGAAGACGTATCACGCTCCAGAGAAGGTTCGTTTTGTACGTTTACTTTTATTTTTGGTTTACGCGCCATAGGTTGCTATTGCTCTAAAGTCTTTTACTGATGGAACATTCGCTCCGTTTGTATTGGTCGAGGTGAGTACGATTTTCACACTGAAGCGAGAGAATAGCATCGCCGGAGAATATGTATAGGCTATCTCGCTATAACTATTTGTATTTGAAGATACCGGAATAGCTGTTGCAGGTGATAGAAGTGTCCATGCGCCACTGGCAAATGCTCCTTCTTCTCGAGTTTGTGCTTTTACATAGACCAAAATATCCTCTGATGCCGTAGGACGATTCGCTCCAATATAGATATTCAGCTGATTGGCAGAATTGTTCAGATCAACCGAGCGAGTGATATATCTTGCTGCAGCCGATCCTGCATCCTGAACGGTTTCATTTGTTACGCCATTGTTGATTAGATTATCGACCAACAGCACTGATACACGATCGTTATCGATATATGGCGATAAGTATTCTGTATCTGTCGAAAGATATGCAGTGAGTACGATTCCATCTTTAAGAGTAGTGAATCGGCGATCAAAGTCAATTGTTTCATTTGCGTTGATATCATATTCAAACAATCCGTTAACTGTATCTGTAATCGACAACTTCCAGAGGATTTGAGTATTGTTTTGTACGATATTTTCAACTGTCGTTTTGAGCGAAGAGAAAGATAGTGTTTCGGTCGGATCAACTACATTCAGACCTTGCAATACCACTTCGTTTGAAGTAGCAGAGGTATCGAAACTCGCCCGATAGAGTGTAAACATCATGTCCTTTGCTTGATCTGCGCTCCAGGTAGAGCCGTTCTGACTCTTGAACAGAACACCCGCATAAGGATTCTTTGCGATGACTTGTACATTGCCATCGACAATGTTGTCTTTTCCTACCTCCGAGACGTATGTCGTATAGTCAGAATCGTTTGATGTTACAACAAATGCATACTCTACACCCGGTTGAAGATAGACCGGAGAAGAGAAGGTGCATGTCGTTGCCGATGTGGCATCGGTTGAAGTGGTTACTTCAGATGCATCGAGCACAACCTCAGAAAATGGAAGTATGTTTTGAGTGGGCATACCATTTTCCATTGAAACGATATGTACAGATACTGGAACTTTTTTCGTTGATTTGGTTTTAAAGTATAAATCCAGTTTAGTAACATACGCCCCGTCAAGTTGATTTCTATCAAGAATAAATGATTGAGCCAATGGATCTACCCACTTGACTTTTACTACATCCGCATCCGTACGAGATTCGGTTACACGAGCCGTATCAAATTTAGCGACTCGTGTAGAGAGAATGGTATTTTGTTTCGTCTCTAAAAGTCCAGATGCATGATATACGGTTTCGGCAAGTGTAGTGAAATTTGAATCGCTGTTTGTATCAGAATCAATGAGTCTGAATGATCTTTCACCGGTATTGAACTTGAGCGAACTGTGATTCGGAATAATGAAATATCCGCTTGCTTTTCCAGTTGCATCAGAAACGATTGCATCTGCCGGTGTCAATCCTAATGGATCATCATTTCCGTCATAGATCGTGCTGTCAGTTTGATTTTTGAATGCAACAAACGCGGTGCTTACGATATAATCGCTGATGTCAACTCCATCAAAGAAAGGATAAACACGAGTATTTGGTTTGAGTTTAGTCGCGTTGAAGTAAACTTTACGAGAACGAATGAAAGGAACATAGCTGATATCGACAACCTTTTCTCCAAGACTCTGAGTTGTATCGGTATATGATAGAGTAGTACGAGTGCCTTCTCGAATCTCATCGGTTAATAGAGAAGTGACAATCGCAGGTCTCAGTTTGCCTTTACGGTTTTGAACCAAAGTTCTTTCTTTTGATAGTCTAGATGTGCCTGACCAGTTAACTTCCCATTCATTCCAATGATATCCTAAAATTCCGGATTCATCGGCGCCGTATGCGATAGCATCATATGCAGCCGTATCATTGACGATAACCTCTGGTCTAACAGTCGTAGATTTCCATTCATCAGATGAAGGAGAAAGTTCAATCGATCCGCTCCAGACTTGCATATCAAATGGATTGACGCTCTCGGCATTCGCAGTAGCAAATTGTTGCTTGATCAACTCAACATGCGTGTATGCAACAGATGTTGTATTATCATTGCTATCAATTTCTCCTACGGTGCTGTCAATCTTGAGATCAAGATTTCTTGTTGTATAATAAGGACGCAAGACACCGTTTAATTGGTCGATACTGCATTTATGACCGACGTTTTCAATATCGGCAATGTTATGACCAAAGAAGCTGTCGACCAAGATGCCATTTTTATATCTTTCAAGTCCGCCTGCAGTCAAGATTTGTTTGTCCTGAGCAGATCTTTCCAAAAGAGAAAGTGATGTGTAGTATTCAATGTTTGCTACACGCTTTTCAATGGCACCAATATCACGCATCGTATATCGTTTATTATCGACGAAGCGTGGTAAAATTTCATCAGTGTTGTATGTATAAGCAGGAACATAGAGACTATAGAGACTCATCGAATCTCCTGGAGTAGGAGGAGCAATCGGATTGAGCGAAGGAGAGCCCTCGGCAATATAGAATTTGCCTGAGCTGTTGACAAGAACATTGTCGATGCGTGGAAGATATCGTTCAACCGTAGCAACAATCGTTGAATTGGAATCAATACGAACTGCCGCAGTCGGATGACTGTCAAATCTAAAATCAATGCAATCCGATAAGCGAGTTCCTTGATATAACGGAACATCTTCTAAATCAGTGCCGCTGTATGAATCCACTGTATAAGGAAGACCCGTAGCAGCCGTATGCGGATAATAGTCGTGTGTGATTGTTAACGCACCGGTGAGTGGAGTGGTTGAGGTATAAACCAACAACGGAGTGTCAAAGTGGTTGCTGCTCAAAGAGCCGTCGTCAATGGAGAATCCAGTTACCACCGAATCCATTGTACCACCAGTTGTATTTGCTCCGGTGATGTTTATGACCGAACCGCCTGATGTAAGTGATAATTTGAAATTGTCTGTTGTTTTCTCGACGACATAATATGTTACTCCTGTTGAAATGCCAGTTGCCGTTCCGAGAGCAGTGAATGAAACTTTATCGCCATTGACTAGTCCATGAGCGGTAAGAGTAACTTTATCATCGAGAACGATCCAGCCTACTGATCTTCCAGTGTGTTTTACCACGACCGAGGAGGAGACAATGTCGAATGTCGTAAGAGCCACAATATTATTTGAGCTCATAACACCGCTTCCGGCTCCGGCAACAGTCAAATCAATGAATGTTCCTCCGCGTCTCTGAGCCAATTGAAAATCATTGGTTGTTTTGTTGATGACATAATAGAAGATGTTGGTGTAAATGCCTGTCGTGTTTGTGATTGAGGTAAACGATACTTTGTCACCATCTAATAAACCATGAGAATTTAATGTCACTCTATCACTTGCTCCACCAGTAAATGTAACTGCTCTTCCTGTGAGTGCCGAATACGTCGCCGAGGAAATTGTCTGAGGAGTTGCTGCAGTAACAACTGATTTGGCATTCCTAGCAGCAGTAGTTACAGTGTATGGGGCAATTACTGATACAGTCTGACTGGCCGTTGCCGTCGGAACAAGTAGCCATAGCCCCGTCGTATCATTGATAGAGATGGCAGTAACTGGGATTGGCGCAGTAGATGCGACATGATTGATTACAATATAATCATTAAGTGCCGAACTTTCGAATTCGCCAGCAGGACCAGAGGTCGGATGCGCAATGTTAATCCATTTTCCAGTCGTACCGTTGGGTCCGACAAATGTTGCTGCAGTAGTTGTAGCAGCAAAGAATTTACGAACTCCGTATCTCAATGATGTTACGGATTTGATCGCGTCATAAGGCAATTTGAAAATGTTTGTGTTATTTCCGGAATCGTACAAGGCAAATCCGGCACTATTCATGAATCGAGCATCTGTACCAGTGGCTCCGTCGAGAGCCAAACATTTAGCAGATAACAGGGTAAAAGAATCGTTCAACGCCAGATCATAGATGAACACCTGAAATACCGTGGCACTCACATATTCGATATTGCGAATTCTGCATGTGCCGATGAATGTTCCACCACCGGTTTCGGTTGAATAAAGGCGGTATGTTAATGTGCTGTTGCAAATATCAGGAATCGAAGCGTTATTCGCGAAGTCCATTCCTGTCGTAAGAATATAATTGCCTTGTTGTGCAGTGAAAGAAACATCTGTGATTGTCTCGTAAGTTCTGGCTTTATTGCCTGTTAAATCTTTTGGATTTGTCAAGGCAACGCGATAGCCTTTGACATAGGCAACCGACGGCTCAATGCGAGCAACATACTTTGCCTTTGATTGCGTCGATGTTAACACCGGGGATAATTCTGCCAATTGGGCATCTGTATATTTTCCAAAGTTGGTGCCATCATTATAATGCTCGCGCATCGCCAATTTGAAAGGGCGAACGCAATAGTTGCCAGACTCGTCAAATGTACGAGTGGCCAGAATGTCATCCAACGAATTTGCATCAGATGAGTTTGATGCCGGACGCGCAGGTCTAACAACCTCAGAATCAACGATGATCAAGAGTTTAGCAAAATCATATGCCGGGGTGGCATCTGATGCAATGAATAGCAATTCTAAGGAGATTGCCTGACGATCTGCACCAGGTGCACTAAAGTTAGGAGCACCAGTGGCATTGTCATACAGCGTGTTGTCTGTATTAGCCGTAACGATGGATTCCGTAATTTTAAAAGCAACAAAGCCATTAAAAACAGAATTTTCATTATCCATTGCCAAGAATGTGCTCTGAGCATCATTCAATGCAAATGAACCATTTACGAAAAAGATGCCTTTATTTGCAAAGGCTCCTACTGCATATCCTACAGCCACGACGGGTGCAACCGATACGTTAGTCTCTGATCCATTTTCGTTGCTGGTTGAATAGAGAGCATCACCAACAATGAATCCGCTGGTGGTATAAGAACTGACAGATGAAGATGTGCGATAGCGAATAAAGAAACGATGCGTCGTATTTTCTGTATCAGTTAACAATTCATATCCTACAACGTCGGCTTTTACACCGGTTGTCGTATTTTTCAGCGTTTTGATAGCCACAGCAACCTCAGCTGTTGTTTCAAGATCTACATAGCGAAGGTCTCGGTTGAAGGTAACTAATCCATCAACGACTGATGCTCCGTTTGTATAAAACGCCGAGCCAAACTTGTCGATCTGCGAACGCAACATCGACTGAATCTGATTCAACTCTCTGTTTTGTACGCTGTATCCGGGTTTGAACAGAATTTGTTGATAATTTTTACTCTCAACAGAGTTGGTAATAAAATCATCAAAGTAGGGTGTCCCGGCTTGTGTTGTGATTGGCATTATTAGTATTGAATTACAAGTTTAATTTGTTCGATTTGATTCACATCACGTGAAATAGGTTTTCTATTTTCAATGAAAAGAACTTCACCAGTATTATGAACATATTCGGATTCTGTAGGAGCCGCGGTGATCGTGTAGGCTGTACCGCTAATATTTATCTCACCGTCTGCACTGAACGCCCCATAGTTTACAGATGGAGAATCATTCTGGTGATAATATACTTTGTATGAGGTGCCGCTTATCGGTGCAACAATGGCATCGAGCCATGCCTTGGAAGCTGTTCCTTCTTCTGAGATGACAATGCCTGTAGACCAGGTTGGCATGCTTGCGGCATTTATGGTAATATACTTGAGAGCATCTGCCGATTCTGATGACGAATCATCCAACACAAATTCAGGGTTTTTAATCAGAGAAATTTGACGATATTTTAAAATCTGGGCATCTCCTCCTAACACTCCATCAAAATCTGCGGAAAGACCAATAAACCATGTTGGCAAATTGTCTAAAATGGTCGGGCCAAATCCGTCAAGCGGAGCAATGTTTGCTGTGATGACCGCAGGACTAGTGTTTGTACCGGTTATAACCACTGTGGCGTTTGTGAAACCCAGCGTAGCGTTTGTAGAGGTAAAGTTAATAGCAGTAATCACATTGGAGGTTTTGGTAACAGTCAATGCGATTGGTTCGGCAGTGCCATCACCGATCAAAACCGCAGTTGTTGTGCCAGTATAACCGGTTCCTCCATCGACGATATTAAAACTGTATACTCTTCCGGCTGTATCAGCATTTGCTGATAGACCAGGTTCATTTGTATATGCTGCCGAAAGTGGAACCACTGCGACAAATTGATCTGTATTGAACGGACCAGCATTTTCTGTTTCGGCGATAGCGATCCAGGTTGAAGAAGTGGTTGCACCTGTTGCTACTGTCACTTCTTCGTACAGAGCTTCTCCAACAGGAGCCGCAGTTACTGCGTTGCCACTTGATCTGAGGCACAACCAAATCTTGTTGTTGTATATCGCATAGCAAGGAAGCGTTTCGCCGGTAGGAGTAAATGCGTATTCGTCATTAGAAGAATACTGCTTGTAGACTTTATTGAGGGTGAATGCCACTTTAGGAATAACTACACGAGCAGTGGAGTTGTCTACCTTTAAAAGAGAGATGAGGTTATTTCTAACTTCCTTCATTTCGTCTCTGGTTCCTGTAGGAGCCGCAACGTTGTATACAGTTTCGTTTTCGGTAAAACCTCCAATGACAGGCCAAGCATCAGTTTTTCCGATGCCAATATAGTAGTTGTTATCTCCGCCTACCAAATCGGCAAGCACCGTAGAAACCGAGTTTCTTCTAAATTTATCTGTGATAATGGCAGCCATGTCTATTTAATTCTGTATTAGTTATGAGTATTTATAATGAACGGTTTAGCGTTTTTAATTGTATTTCGCTCTGTTCAACAATCGCGTACGTATATGGATATTCCGTCAGGACGTCTATATGTGTTTATACCGCCAGGACGCATGTATGAACAAATATCAAACAATATTTCCGAAGAGATGTTGTTTGTAAATGCGTTGCGTGATGTAGAGCTGTATGGTCTGTTGACATCTTGAAATGTTACACCTAAATAGCCGTCGCACAACTGCACCGGATTAAAAAACTTGATATGACCAAGATGCTCTTGATAAATGGTTGAATAGAGATCTTTATCGGCCTTTACATACAGCAGCAGCGACACGTAGACCGCACGAATGAAATCATCCTCGGCACCATCCTCGAGCAAGAATGCGATCAAGAAGCGAAGAGTTCTGACGCTTCCACTCACCCAGCCGGGTTGATATTTTGGACTGTGAAAGGCAATCGAGTTGGAATCTGTCTTGCGAGGAGACGTAAATGAATCGAGCCAGGTCAAATCATTGATCGGATCCGGAGATGAATAGTCAATCGCGTTGTTCCAGACGTTTGAGCGCTCAAACAGCAAGAGCAATTGAGCATAAAGATACAATCCGGCCGGGTGAACCAATTTGAGATATTGCTTTTCGTAATCGCTCAATGAAAGAGCCGAACGAATGGCATAAGAATACTCTTGCCAGAAATAGCCATCCTGAATTTTGTTTTGATCAGAGACAAATCCTTTGCGATTGGTATATTTCCAGCTGTCAGTTTCTCCGACGCCTGAACCATCCGAGGTTTTAAACAGAAAATCTTTCGGATAGAGCAGTTCAACAAATTCATCGAAAAAGATGCGAAAGAATATGACTGCACTCTGAGAAGTGCCGCGAATGCTGTAATACTTTACAATCTTTTTGTAGAGCGATACGCGATCAATTACCCTTGAATTGGGAATAGTGCTGGCAATCTCTGCCTGAATAGCATCCAGATAAGAAGCCGAGACTCGGTCAATGTCATGTTCGGCAGTGATGTTCTGAATAACATTGCTCGGAAGACCAACGCTGTTCAAATATTCATAATAGTGCTCTAAAAAACCAATCAATGCAGTTGCGTTCTCTGACACAACACGAGGCAACAATTCGCTTACGCGCTGCGACTCTTGATTTCGTGGTCGGCTATCTGCTACGCTAAGTATCATACGTCTCGATTGAATGTGGTGTAGTTGATTGCTCCGTTTGATCCGCCTGTAACGATTTCATCAATGTCACCGACAATTGTGGTTTTGTTAAAATCAATCAACAAGATCTGATTGCGAATGACCGGAACATCATCTGCAGCAGGATTAACAAAAATATCAACAGTTGTGTTTTCATCGGCCTTGAGAGTTGTCAAGGTAATTACACCAGTGAGAGCATCTAATTTTCCAACGCTCTGCTGAACTCGAACCTGATTGCCTTGCGCACTCAGCGTATATGTATAGACATTGCGAAAGGCAGTGTTGGTCGCGTCATACTCATCCGACAAGAAGCAGCTCAATCCGTTAAACACGAATGGAGAGGATCGAATGAATGGTTGTGTCTGATCAGAATTTGACAATTCAAATGAGAATACTACTGATGACTGATAGTCTGCAGGAGTCAGATCGATTTTTTTGTAGGCAAAGACACGAGCCACCGAATTCAAGATTGAGATATCGCTGTTGTCAATCTTGGACAAAAATTTAGAGTGTCTAAAGATGCCATCGAATGCCAACAAGTTATCAGTTTCATATTGCTTCAATGCATCTAAAACTTTAAATTGCAAATTGTCCTTGGAGAGTGTAGTGGTTGCCGAATTATATTTGAAGAATACGTTAAAATACAAATAGGTGTATTCGGGTCTGATCAATACCGGAGTAATGGAGAGAACACGTTTGGTTTCCAATGATTGAAGAATTTGTGTTTCCTGATCATCTGTAAGATATAGATTTTCCTCGGTTCCTGTAGTGTTGGAATCTCCGGCAGGTTTTATAGAGATGAAAACTTTACCGTATTGAGGAGGTTCATTGAATTCTCCTCCCCAGACAGAAATAGCTCCGACCGATTTGAATTGAGAACGAATAATCGCTTTGTAGTCGTCTGCAGTAACTGCTCGATCCTGGGCAATCAAACTTTGTGGAGCATTTTTACGAATACTGTCCAGCGATTCTCGAGCAGATCCTCCGAAAGACCGAGTAGTGGTGGTGATTGTTGGATTGCCGGTAGTGTAGGCAAGCTGCGAATCGGCATATTTGAAAACTGAACAGCCATTGGATACTGCTCCTTGAGTCACGACGTATTCAAGAGAAACTAGACTTAAAGATCCGGGAGCTTTGCCAAAGATATTATCTCCGAATGATATTTCATAATTTCCCAATGCATTTTCATTTAAGAAATAGATGGTAGAGTTTCCGTCGATGTTGTCGAATGTAGAGAATCGATTATACACAACCGATTCGCTGACCGTCTGATCTGCAAAAACACGCACAATCAAAGTGTTGATGTCAATGTTTGTATCTGAGATGATAAACTTTTGATTAGGGTTGGAAGCGTCAACGCTGAATCGTGAAGACGCCAATGCTCCTTGCAGCAATTTGACATCATTAAAATAGTATACTCCGTTGGTGTTGATAGCGCTGGATGATTCGGCAGTCACATATTGATAGGTAACTCCGTCAAGTGTAGACTTGAATTTTACTCCTTTTGGCAGCTGAATCTCGTTGGCTACACTTGTGTTTCCTGTGGTGGAAGCCAGAAAGGAAATGTCTATATATGCATAAGGAGCAAGTGAGCTGTAAGGCAAATAGCCGAGCAGTTTAGCCGCAGAGACAACATTCGAACGAACCTGGGCAGTGTCCAGGAAACTTTCGTTGACAGACATGTGCGCCATCACAGCATTGTAATGGGTGTTGTATGCCAACACATCCAACAACAAATTCAATCCAGAGCCGTCATAATCCCAATCTTTAAAAGGAGAATCTGTATTTTTAAAATAACTCTTGAGATTGGTTTTGATGTCGTCAAAGTCAAGATCTGTAACATTAAGTTGCGCCATATTGGTATATTATCGTAATCTGTTTAAATAGAATGAAATTTCTTCTTGTCTGTTGTCGTATATGACATTGAAAGAGATGTTGACCATATACGCATTTCGATCAGAGTCATCCAGAATTCCGACGACAATCTGATTGATGCGTGGTTCAAATTCTTGCAATATCTGTTCAATCTCTTGACGAATAGCAACTGCCGTAAAAGGCGATGCATTCTCAAAGAGCATATCAGTTATTCTGCAACCAAGCTCAGGATGAAAGGGTCGATCATAGCGAGAACTCAACACCAGATTCTTTACTGCATTTTTTACTGCATCAATGTCTGTGACAGGTTTGATATCCTTGAGTGTAGGATGAACAACGAAAAGTGTGTTGAGATCGGCGTATAAACTCTTGCGCGCCACGACTCGCGCCGTACCGTTCACCGGATTATAGTCTGATAGCAGTGAACTCATACGGGTATTTATACAGAGTTGTTACCAGTTTGCATTGTAGCCTCGAGTGTCGATGTGAACAAACCTTGGATACAATCCCAATCCTCCTTTAAATCTATTTTGATTTCTCCATGCCTTGAGTTGAGCAAACACCCGACTAGGCGCTACACCAGATACTTGAATATCCAGCGCATTAAACTTGGAATGGAAACTGTTAGCGGCTCCTCCAACGGATCGATTATAGGCAGGGCTTCGATAGGAACTGGTAATGCTTATGCGCGCTCCCAGCGTATCTGTCAGATCATCTAATATTCGAAGAGTAGGGACAATGTTCGTCCATAAAGATTGAGCAGGAACCGTGTTGAGATTTCTAGCGAAGTAGCTTGTAAACTGGTCGGCGGTGAAATTTCTGAATCCTTGTGTATCGAACCATGTGGTGAAATCTTGTCCGGCTATAACACTGACAGCAGGCAATCCTGCGCTTTGCACCTTTTTATTTGCGATTGCCTTCCAGTTTGCGGTCAATGCTACCTTTAAATCTTGTGCCAACGCATCTTTAGCATCTTTGACATCTGCAAGCGTAACTGTTTTGGAGGTGCTTTCGTTTACAATGTTTGGCAAATTATCCAGGATGGAGGACAGCTGCTCTGAAGATATGGTTGCGTTTTTATCTTTTAGCGTTTTGTCAATGTCTTGAGTGACCTGTTCAACTGCGCTGTTGCATGCATTGACCGCAGAGTTGTACTGCTCAACTTGCGTCTTAAGACTGATATATTCTTGTTGCCCGGTTTCATCCTCGGCAGTTAAATTTGTGGCGGTTCGTGTATCAGGAGATACCTTTTGGGCATCGCATTTAGCAAGATAGCCTTTGATCGTTTCTGAATTTTTAAGGCTCAGTTGAGCAGCTTCTCTGAGAGTCCACAACTGGCTTTGTCTGATAACATCTGCCACTTGCGCAGAGCCAGACACCGAGTCGTCATTGGTTGATAAATAATTCTCAGGAAAATTGTTTTGCACTGTGCTCTCGGCGGCAGTCGGTTTTTCAGGAGCTCCACTCGGTGTTTTTGGCGGAGCACTCTCCAGTGAAATGGATCCATCTGGATTCATTTTAAAATTCAATGTCAACAGATCACATATTGTGATGTTGGCCAGGTTTTCAA
>JAULBY010051727.1:0-11705 GCA_032358315.1 Ophiocytium majus
GGGGGGGGGGGGGGGGGGCAGGCAAAGTTTGTAGATCAGTCATAGAGACATGAGGGCGTGTGCGCACCGGTATAAACTACTGGGTAATTAAATAGTCGCGCGGGGTAGTGCGCGCTCAGCAGCGAGACGTGCTTATACGCGTCGACGGCGGGCGCAGCGCCAGGTGCCGCCGCTGGTACGGTGGACGGCAAAGTTTGCAACAGAGAATTTATTAAAAAAAAATCACTGGAGTGTATACTTTCATTGAACAGAATAAACCCTTCCGACGTTAACTTGGCCATCATTTTAAGTAAAATATACTGTCCGATTTGAACCTTCATTGAATTTTTGTGCGGCGGCGGTGGGCGGCAGCACCACTGGGAGGGGGGCAGTGGGAGGCGGTTGTGGGGCGGCAGCGGTGTGCTAGAAGGGGGTTGCCGCAGCAGGAGTTGTGATGGCAGTTGGGACAGGAATGAGGGGGTGGCAGGCGAGATGGCGAGTGCTGCGGGTGGGTGGTGGGGGAACCAAAACACAGTGGGCACCAGGCTGGAAACAAGCGTTGTGCCGCGCGCCTTCACTGCATGTCAACTAGTCTCTAAGCATGTACACACATTGCCGTGAACGCATCGCAGGCGTGTGCAATAACATGGCACCAACGGAACGGGGGGGACATCAAGCACTTAAGAGGTGCCTAGCCTGCCGCCAGGCAGCGCCCGGCACCTGAGAGTTCGACTGGTACCTCGCAACGTGCGTATGCGTGTGCTGCGTTGCGTTCACGAGGCAGATCGCGGGCTGTGGCTACTCTCATGCAGTTGCAGTAGGTGCGGCGCCAGGAGTTGCGGTCATGGTTCACGCACATGTGCTTGTCGGGCTTTTGCGAAGCGGGGGCGAGGTGCGTGTGCTCTGCGCGCAGTAAGTGACGCACTATGCGGCCGCACATTCAGAGCTGGTGGGGGAGGCCGTGCTAGGCAAGGAGTACTGTAGCACCGCAAGCACACTTGGCACTCCCTACAGCAGCTGACAAGTTGGTCTGACCACAAGCGCGACACAGCAGCGCAGGTGCCACGACTGTAAGTGAAAGGGACCTGCGGTACTGCTGCTGCTGCTGTACCAAGCACCTGCAAGCGCAGCCACAGCCCCAACACCTTCAGCAGCCCTAGCTTACATCACAGGCAAAGTTTACTAGGAGCACACGCACTACGTACCGTCATCATCATCGTCATCGTCATCGCCCGTCCCGTCATCCGTCAGCCGCCGCGCAGCAGCGGCGGCCGCTGACTTGGGCTCCGCTTCCTGCTCCCGCTGCCTCGCCGCCGCCTGCACCTCCACTGACCTAGCCTCTGAATCGAGATCAAACGGCACTGCTCGTTGTTGCACTGAGTCCTGCTCCTGGGTGGCCCATGGCGGGGGCTGCAGCGCGCCGCCGCCGACGCCGCCGGCTGCTGCTGGCGGCGGCTGCGGTATAGAGGCAGCCTGGGAGTGGTATATAACGGGGGGGTGAGGGGGCAGGGGAGGTGTGCGCGGCAGGCGGTGCGAAGCAGCCGCGCTGATGAGGCCCAGGCGGCGAAGGCGTTGACGCGGGGTGGCTAACGGCACGTGGTAGCGAAAGCTGGTGCTCCTATGCCTCTGCAGCTGCTCTGCCTGCAGCGGGCGCAGTTTTGGCGCGTTTTCTCCCTTTTGACTGTAATCAGCAGAGGGGGCGACGTGTTGCCCGCGCGCGGATAAAAGTGCCAAGACAGGTATGCAGGCCAGAAGGTCAAAACGCAGGGCTCTCATCCGTGCGTAGCCGCAGGGCACAGCAGCGGCATGCAGTGCTCCACCACACCACTGTGTTGCTCCCCGCAAAAGGCGCCAATCTTACCTGTATCAAGCTCAGAGTCACCGGCGGCTGCTGCTGGTGGTGCTGCTCCTGCCGCTGCTGCTCCTGCTGTTGCTGCAGCTGCTGCTCCCTCTGCAGCTCGCGCTTGGTTTTCAACATGGCCGCTCTCGGAGCCAGGCTCAAGCCTTGCCCCGCGCCAACAGCTGCTGTGCGCCGCCTTTTGACTTAGCGAATTTGGGTGAAGGCGGCGGGAAGTGTTGAGCAGCTTTGACAAACCGGTACACACACGTTGTGAAAGAAGACAAACTATGTGTGCAACAACAAAAAAACGGTATTGACGTTGTTTGTGTATTATTGATGATGCATGTGGGGGCATGTTGGAACCTATTGACGTCGACGTGGCAACTGACTCATACATAAGGCAAAACAGAGGTAGAAGTGCTTACTGCTATTAGTAAGAAACAGTGCTGTCGCTGCAGGCGGTAATGTGCTTCGATGGCCATTGCGCTGGAGCACAACTGACATCTCCTGCCACCAGCGCTTCCCCACTTGGGCCTGCTTCTCAGTAGTCATCAGCGTACTGCTGGCAGAAATAGGCGGCCTGCACTCGCAACCTCGGCCATGGCGCTGGTGGAGGCTGATGGGGCGGCCGATACTCGAGGCCTGACTGGCGCCGTGTGCAGCGCCCACGCGCGCTGCTTTCGCATGCGCGACAATCGTTGTCAACGGCCGGTGGCATTTTCATTTTGTCGGAGCCGCAGTCATGTCTGGTGGCGGCTGTGGAGTGGCTGCATGCCATTCAGCGGCAGCAGTACGCAACGTAGTGTCTGCTTCTGGCGCCGTGCAGCGGCGAGTGGAGCACTGCTCAGCACACATGCGGCCAGGGTCACCGGCAGGGTGGCACTGGAGCTACAGTACTTGTATGATAACTGGTACCCGTCAGTGGCGGTGCTGGAGCTGCTGCTGAGCAGCAACGGGTTGATGCCTTTGCATTGAGCTGGGGTTGGTGCACGGTGTGCTGATGAGACAGTTCTCTACTGTGCGGCGGTGCCAGACAGCCGAGGGCGCCGTGTGCAGTGCTCATGTCCATTAGCAGTTGCGGTTGGGCATGGCAGCAGCCGTACAGTTTAGTAGCACAAAAAGCGATGCTGAAGCAGCCAGGAGAGGCACATCAGCATGCAATGCCAGAAGTGCAGCAGTGGCGGCGCGGTGTTCCACACTGCAAGGCCGTTTCCATTTATGTACAATCAATGGGGAAGTACAGTGCACAATAGTCGACAAAACTGACACAGGCGCCGCACTTTTGTGCCTTTAACATGCTGCCTTACACCTGCATAACCGAGCTGTGAGAGCGGCGCACCACCCTGGATGGGACAGAAGCGCATCAGCTGCGTGTGGCCAAACTTGACGTTGAAGTTTGAAGTTGAAACTTGAAGTTGCACATCATGTCTCCTTTGACGCGCAGGGAGGCACGAGGACCTTGCCAGCTTCGTCGACAAAGACGTAGATGCCGCTCTGCCTGCAGGGAGGGCTCGCTGGAAGTTGAAACTCGAAGTTGAAACTCGAAGTTGCCCATCATGTCTCCTTGATGCAGGGAGGCACGAGGACCTTGCCAGCTTCGTCCACAAAGACGTAGATGCCGCTCTGCAGAGAGGGCTCGCTTGGCGCGGCGACAACCACTGGCAGGCCCGCATGCTGTGTCTGCACGGGCGGAGCAAACATCACACGCAAAGGGATGCGGCCGTGTTCATGTGTCCATTGGCATGTCATGTGTTTGCTTGCTCAGCATTTATGAAAGCAGGAGGGGCGTGGGGGGGGGGGGGGGAGGAGAGGGGTGTGTGCAATGGCTGGGCAGTGCACCAGCACTACTCTATACTGAGGGGTGGGGAGGCATGGTAACCCAGCAATGCGGAGGCTAGAGGTGGCAGTTCATCCAGGCTTTGTGCACCATTTGGGATGTGCCAGCCTGGGTGGCACTTGTGCACAGCGGTTCTCAGGCCGACCGTGGAGTACAGGTGTCGTAACATGTGATTGATCATGTGTTACTACGTACTTTACAAGTAGTTCTACATGGTATCGGTATGACAATGCAGCATGGCACGCATGTGGAAGTTGTGCTGAGCATGCACCTTGAGCAGGTCTGCGACGGCTGCGCCCATCTGCCCCACGCACGCGTCCCACTGCGGCCCGCCCATAATGCCACCAGGGCCCTGCAGTGCTCAGCAGCAGCAGCGGCAGCAGCAGCAGCAGGGGCAGCAGCAGCAACACCAGCAGCAGCGGAAGCAGAAGCAGCAGCAGCAGCAGCAGCAGCAGCAGCAGCACCAGCACGGCAGCAGCAGCAGGAGCGTAGCAGGTGAGGACTGTGGGTGGTTATGTGCACCAGGGGTTGTGGAGCCATGCAGCGAGTCGCACTGCTAGCCACCATGACCTATGCATAGGCATAGGTATGCCCCTGAGAGCAGTCCAGCAAGTGTTGCGCCACAAAATCGACTGACTTTGTGGCGCCGCTGGCGTGTTGGCGTCTGTTTTTTCCAGTCACGCACACCATGTGCACAGGGCTTTCTGCGCCCCAAGCGGACTTCGATACAAGTGTACTACTAGCAGTATTGTATTGGAGATAGTACATGAGCAGGTCCCCTGGGACATGGGGCTGTAATCCACTAAACTGGTGCTCTGGCACTTTTTCTGGTCACGCGCACCGTGTGCGAAGGGCTTTCCGCGCCCTAAGCGGAGTTTAATACGAGTACATGTCAACAGTGGACAATCCGCTTACCGCGGGGTAGTCGCCGCCCATCATGCCGCCGCCGCCGCCCATCATCGCCCCGCCACCGCCCATCATGCCACCGCCACCGCCCATCATGCCCGCGTCCTGCTGCATGAGCTCCTGCATGTCCTCAAATGTCATGCCGCCACGCCCGCCGTACATGGCCATGGCCTGCGCCATGTCAGCCGGCATGCTGTCGGGGCACTCCGTCATATTGGGAGGGAAGGCGGCGCCGCGCACCTGAATTGGTGACGTTTTAAAAGGGATTATAATAGGTGTGTGTGGCGTCAGCGGTGGAGTTGGGCGGGGGGGAGCAGAGGAGGGGCAAACGCAGGGCAACGGCGCACGACACCGGGAGGGAGGGCAACTGAGTCGCGGAATTGGAGGCTGTCGCTGACATGAAGATGTTCCTGGCATGAGTACGGGGGGACGGAGGCGCTGCTGCTGGTGATGTGACAGCTGCCAGCTGCCCACATCAAGGTTTTTGCCAGCTCGGAGGGCTCCCTGCCTGAGCACTGCTGCTGCTGCTCCGATGGCAGCGCTGGCCGGCCCGCCAGTGCGTGCGTGATCACTGTCAAGCTTGCGGGTGTCGATGGCACCGTGGGTGTCGACGGCACTTTGTGGCACCCACGCTGCTGCACCGCGTTTCTGCCAGCGCGTACCCCTGCGGTAGCACTCCCCTACCGGTCTCGTGTCAACAACATGCCGCAGCAGTATGTGGTACTTCGCAGCGGAGGCCACAGCAGCAGCGGCAGTAGCAGGAGCATTGTGTGTTTTTGCCGCCATCGGCATCGTGTCGGCTGCCGCGCAAGCACTTTTGTACCTGCAGCGCGGAGCGCGCTCACAAAGCCAGAATGCGTCTCCCACTCACTCACCGAGCCCGCCGCGGCACCGCATGCCAGCGATGCTGCCGCCAACGCAAACGCCGTCAAATGCATCGCCAAGCTGCTCCTCGTGCTACTGCTACCGTCTCTGCAAGTGACCGGGCTGCGGAGTGCGCTAAAGAGCTGTGCCCCCTTCTTGCATAACAGTAGTCAAGGGCTTCAGCGCGGGCACTGCGCGCATGTGTTGCAGCGAGTGTGGAGCAGCACACCGTCTGGCCGCGCGGCACCTTGCAATCGCCGTTTGCCGGGTTTTTTTAATTCAAACCGTCGAACCCGGCCCAACAACCTCGTATGCAGCACTGGCATGCAGCGCTAGCGCTAGCGCTTGCATGCAGCATGCGGTGGAGTTGCATGCAGTGCACTGCATGCATGAGGTAGGGACTCCAGACGGCGGTGTATCCTATGGCGGGCCGGCCTGCCCACTCGGACGCCCCGCTCGCCTCTCGTTGTGGTCCGTTGTGCATGTGACACATGGCCATACCGCCATCCCATTGACACCGTGGCAGCCCCAATATGACAGCGTGCGTGCATTGTGGGGCCAGCCGGGCATGTCAACTGCTGCATTATCTGCCATGCCGCTCGTAAAACGCCGGTTCTCCATTGGGAGACAGCGGTATAGGAGGCAAGGGTGGTGGGTACGGGCGCACTCACATCTGGCACAATGCGCCATCTGCGTGCTGACCACGTGTGGAGTGGAGGGACGTTAACCCGTGTGATGCTGCACGCGCCCACAAGTGTAAAAACAGTGACGGCGCCTGTTGGGGACGGCGCGCCAACACCTGTACAGAAACCGCGGGCAGGCGGCACTGGCTACTGCAGCCCTTCACCTGCAGCCCCGTCAGATGCAGTGCACACGTGCTCTGGACGCAGATCGCAGCTGTCGCCAGCACTGCACCAGCGTGTGATGCATGAGCTGCTCAGCGCTGGCGCAGGCAGAGCGTGTGCACTATCGCCGGTGCACACCCCTAAGCTCTTGGTGGCGCCCTGTAACCCTTAGGCCCTTAGGAACCGCGCCATGCCCGTGTCGCTGCTTGCTGCCAGCGCAATCCCCCCAAGCACAGGTGGGGGGTCACTGCAGTACTGGACCCGTCAGGGGGCGGCAGCCACAGGAAATGCCAGTCTCCCGGCCGCCAATTTGCTGCGGTGGCACAGGTGGCCCCAGCCGCGCGCCGCCAAGCCTGAGACATCGCGCCCAGGCTCGCGGCTGGCATACACAGCTGCGAAGAGGCATGCCGCCTAGGTTGACACTCTGGCGGACGATGCGGCGCTTGGCGCAAGCGGCTGCCCCCGCTGCACCCGCCAGGGGGGCCCGTCCCTGTGTTCCGTGCGCACGCAGCACATGGCCACCAACCCAGCGCCACGACTCTGACATGCACCCGCGGCGGAACTGCCTGCGTGTGCGAGCGGACTTGGGTGGCCCGCGGCGGCGAGAGCGGCGGCGACAGCGGCGGCGGCGCGTCACGGCGACATTGGCGGCAGCCGCGCGCCCGCGGGGTACTTCCTCCCCGAGCTGGGCGCGTGCAGCGACGGCGACAGGGGCGGCGTGCCTGGCGGCGTCACCGCCACGATCACCAGCGACGCCGGCTGGCTCGCAAGCTTCACGCCGGTGCTCGCGTCCTTCACGGCCTTGAGCACCTCCTGCCGCTCCACCTGCTCCGTGCGGTGGAAGTCCAGCAGGCGCTGCTGCGCGTCGTGCAGGGCTGCGTCCGTGTGCGCGGTGGCGCCGTCGGTGGTCGTCGCCTGGTGCGTCCAGTCTTCGTCGCCCTCGGACTGCGTGACGGCGTCCAGTGCGTCCGCGTACTCCTGGGACTCCAGAAACTTGGAAAGAAGGTTCTGCGGAACGGGGAACGGCGCCACGGCGGCGGGCGCGGGCGGTGCGGGGGTGGGAAAGTGTGGGTGCGTGTGTGGGGGGGAGCTGGGTGGCGTGGGGCGTGGGGTGCGAACTTGGTGGCGGCGTGTCGTGGGCATGCAGAGGTAGGCTGTGGCATGTGATCATGCTAGTGAATGGCGGTTGGCTGCAGATGTAGCAGGGCATGGCCATGGCGCTGCACATTCCCAGTACGCATTGGCAAGCACTGCACATATGGGTGCCCATACGAGGATACTTCACTGACACCCATATTATGATGCCTACTGAAGTATACTTCGAAGTAGAACTTTGGAGTGAAGTACCATCATGCATACATGTGGTAGTACTAGTACTTCAGAGGCATTGGCATACTTCGAAGTAGAAGCGTACGCTCGTCGGGGAGTCATGTGTGTGAAGGCGTTGGCGGGTTGCACAATGCCCACGGCACACGATGTCTACCCAAACCAAGGTACCAAGGCTTTCCGCGTGTCCACACAGAACATGACTTGAGCTGTCACGGAAGGTGCACCACCGCATAAGTTGCAGCTCAGACCAGCCAGTCGCTGTCCCAAGTTAGGAGCACTTGAGCCACTACAGCAGCGCACACATGGCCGGCTGCGTTTGTGTCAGAGTAGGGCCAGCGGCGACCACATAAGTAGTCTGTGGTACACTGCACTCGCAGCATGTGGCGCAGTTACATTGCAACTGTAGTGCAGGGTGCAGCGACCTTTCACCAGCCACCTGCTGCATCACACACTTCAAGCAGTACAATCAACACCAAGTGTTTCGCGGCACACATACGTGTGCACCTCGAAGTACATAACATACAATGTCCAACTCCATGCAGCAGCGGGCGGCGCTACATAGGGCCAGGTTCCATGCCCCACCCGCCTTACACCCAGACTACACTGGACCACGTCGGAAGCATGCGGTAGGGACTCCAGACGGCGGTATATCCTATGGTGGGCCTGCCGGGAAGCATGCGCAGGGTGCAATGATGCGCGGGACACACCCAGGATGGCACATGTCACGGTGTGGCACTCCACGGCTGCTCACCTGGTCCAGCAGCTTGCCCACCTAATGCTGAGTGATGGGTCACGGCGTATAACGTATTTTATACGTTATGCAAAATACTGCGTATTTCTACGGCCAAAAACACGATATACGGCGTATTTGCCGTATTTATAAATACGCTTATCTGCATGCGTTATACGGCGTACTTGCATACGTTATACGGCGTACAATGCAAAAATTATACGCTGTGACCCATCACTGCTAATGCTCAGTGATGCTTACTACTTGCCCCTCCCCCACGCCACCACTGCTCACCTGGTCCAGCAGCTTGCACACCTAATGCGCAGTTGACTGCTTAACGATTGACGTGCATTGACACATGTCACAGCATGGCATTCCATGGAATACCATGCCACGCCACGACTGCTCACCTGGTCCAGCAGCTTGCACACCTCGCGCGACTGCAGCAGGAACGCGTCGCTGCGCGCCTCCGGCACCAGCGCGTAGTACGCCACCTCCGGCACATTGTGCAAAACCTGCGTGTACAGTCATCGCATGTGTGGGGGGGCAGGGGTTACTGGTTATGCCGGCGTTTGCATGTGGGCGGAAAGACGTTACGCTGTCGTGAAATGTATAGTGGCAATGCCAAGCTACTTGCATATGCATTTCTGGTTTTGACGGTGCCAAGCTGTGAGTACGTCTATACAGGGCCGTGCGTGCGTCTTGCATGTTTGGGGGGGGGGGGGGGGTACGCCGGCGGGACAACTACAGTGGGAACGCCATACTACTATTTGCATCTGCACTTCTTGTTGCCAGCTGTGCCAAGCTTTGCGTGCGTCTGTACGGGGCCAGGCATGGCCATCGCTTCGTGCTGGCTTGCATGACGTCGGTTCTTGCCACAAGTGCTTAGTGCGCGGCCTCCGGCATGTGTGCAAGCACCTGCATGTGTGCATTTCGCATGTGCTGGGTGTGTGGCCCCAGCATGAGAAGTACGGTAACACAAGGTTCAACGGTGACTGTGAGCGCCCCTGCCCGCGCAACACAGGAGAGGCTAATTGCCTTGGTCAACCCCATGTACGAGCATTTAGGTTCCATTACTCCAGCAGTTACACATGTATATGCACTACAGAAATACCTTATGCCGATACTTTGAAGTGCCACTCAAGTACTACTATGAGCGTTGAAGCATAGCAAAGTCAATCTATATCCAACGTGGGGTGTGGTGGCAGAGGCGCGCATTCCCTCGCCCCGACCGTAAACAGCAGCGGCAAAACGGTCTACACGCCACATGTGTTCAAGCACACTGGCTCAGTTGCGGCGCTCAGGTCTCAACAGACGGACCAGTAAGTACGCAGTCTTTGGCCCTCTGAGGGGGTCTTAAGCGGCGTTAGCAACAGCTGCGCTGCAGGGAAGGTGGACTTTGAGGGCAAGATGGTCGCACATGCACACACGACCGGAAGGTGTGGCCCCTGACCTGGTTTCTGAGCTTGGTGTCGATGTTGATTTCGAACGGGCTGGGGAGGCACACAGGCACGGGCATGGCATAACATGGCAGAAAGTGGGCATAACATGGCAGAATGCGGCGTAAAATGGCAGAATGGCACTGTGGTAGGGGGGGGGGGCGTGGGGCATGTCTGCATGTCGTGGACAGCAGCCCGTGGGCGTGTGAAGTGAAGTGGGTGGCAGTCATGGTGTGCAAGCTGCGCAAGGCGACAGCGGCGTGTCACTTTGCTGCGGCATGGGCTTGACCGCTGTGGCCACATGCGGCACGCGGCACATGCTGCATGCATAGCACCTCTGTACAGTGGAGTGGAGTGTGCGCAGTGGTGCGAGAGGCTCACTGGTGAGCTGTGTGTGACCACTTTGTTGTCTAATGTGAAGCGACACTGAGTTCAGACACATTGAGTAGTACTATGTAGTACTCTAGTAGTGCTTTGATGCTGTGTATGTTGAGAAAACAGCGAAGAAGGTTCTTGCAAGACGCAACGCACGCCGCCGAGATGCGGCATTTGCACTCTAGTAGCAGTATTACACGCAGTGTTGAATGCACACCTCTCCTTGCTGCTCACATCCCATGATAAGCCAGCGCTTTCTGAATGGGCTGGTATCACAAAGCCCGCTGTGATACCTGCTGACATCCCATGAGGACTTGCGGCTGCGTCGTGGGTGGATTTAGTAAAGTGTGCAGCGTGCGTATATAAATACTACTAGTAGTACGTCAAGAAGTACTTCCCTTAGAGTACTGAGCATTCCCAGTTTTTTCGCTACCTGTCTGATTTTCTGGTCACACGCACCGTGTGCAAAGGGCTTTCCGCACCCTAAGCGGAGTTCAATAAGAGTGCTTCAGAAGTATGTACCTCTGAAGTAGGGTATTTATATGTACACTGTACTGCACTTGTACCACTTGGAGTACACTAGAAGTGTATTTATATACCACTAGTACCGGTAGTACTTGCTGGAGTATAAAAACATGCCACGAAATATACTTCTTGAAGTACTTCAAGAAGAAGCATAAGCATGTACTTCTGAAGTGTTACAGTAGTGTACTATAGTACAGTATACAGATGGTGCGTGAGCTCACGTTTGGTGTGCGCTGCAGGCTCGGGTGGCTCACCTGTTTGGCAGTATGAAGTCGTTGATGATGGACATGAACAGCGTGTACTGCGCAGGCGGCAACGGGGTGTGCGGCGGCGCAGCAGGGGGGGTGTGAGGTGATGGCTGTGCATGGAGAGTGGGCCCATTGGCAGGTACCAACAGTGTGGCGTGCTGTCTGGTGCGCGAAGCACAGCTGAAGTGGGGTCGAAGTGAAACTGAAGTTGCAAGGTGCAGTGGTAGTGGCACCCCCGCAGCAGCCACGCCACACCCCACAAGAGCGGACCAAGCACGTGCACGTGCTGCAGCTGCCGGAGCGATGGTAACATGATCGTGATGTCACGAAACCGTTATGTTACACAGTAGTACTACTGTGCAGTCTAGCGGTGTGGTATAAATACTGTCATAACCCCACACAGGGGGCGCTCCTGCTCCTCCACTGACTGATACGTCCTGTTGGAGTATGCCTCAAGTGACACGATCCATAACATGGTGTCCATAAGCACCATCAATATCATACTTCAGTGTACAACAATTATACTGTGTCATAGTTGCAGCAATAACTTAGGGCGCACACCTGCTCCTTCACGGACTGATGCGTCCTGTCGGGGTAGTCCTTAACGCGCTCCATAAAGTGCTAACCATAAACACCACCAAATATAATACCTTAGTGTAACCATGTTGATGTGGCATATCCACTTCGAAGTACAACAACATCTTGTACATACGCTACTCCAGTCTGATCCCTTTTTCTGGTCATGCGCACCGTGTGCAAAGGGCTTTCCGCGCCCTAAGCGGAGTTTA
>JAULBY010051738.1:0-11704 GCA_032358315.1 Ophiocytium majus
GGGGGGGGGGGACACTGGTGGTGCTCAGCAGCAGCAGCGGTGCTCAGCAGCAGCGGCAGTGCTCAGCAGCAGCAGCAGTGTTCAGCAGCAGCAGCGGCGCTCAGCTGAACGGCAGTGCTCAGCAGCAGCGGAGATGCTCAGCAGCAGCAGCGGCAGTGCTCAGCAGCAGCAGCAGTGCAAGCGCACCTGTACTGGGCGCCGCCGGCGAGCAGCAACAGTGCTCAGCAGCATCAGCAGTGCTCAGCAGCAGCAGCAGCGGCGGAGATGCTCAGCAGCAGCGGCAGCGGTGCTCAGCAGCAGCGGCGGCGCAAGCGCACCTGTACTGGGCGCCACCCGCGAGCAGCGTCTGGTAGAAGTAGTGCGCGCGTGTCTGTATGTGGAACATGAAGTACATGGGCCCGCCGCTCACAAAGACCTGCCCCACGACCACCAGCGCCGCGGGAAGTCCCTTCTCCACCATCAGCGTCGCAAGCATGGGAAGCGTGTTGAGGACGCCTGCTCGGCGGCGAAGGTCAAGAGCGGTAATGGAAGCGCGGTAGAGGCGGCAGCAGAGGGGGCATGGCAGCAGGTGCAGTGGCAATGGGAGTGGCAGACGCGGCAGCGGGGCGGCAGACGAGGCGGCAGCGGCGATGGCAGCAGTCACAGGGGCAGTGGGGGCGGAAGGGGGGCGGCGAGGGGGCGGGGAGGGAGGGCGATGGCGGCAGCGGCAGGGGTGGCAGAGGGAACATGGAGAGGCGCAGCAATGTGGGGTGTCAGTAATAGTACAGGCAGGGTGCGACCAAGTTAGCGAGAGGCGGGCCACACAGGTGAGGTCGTGTTTGATCGTCGCAGCAAGGTTTGCGCCGCACCCGCAGCAGAAGTAGTGGAGATACTACTACAGTGCACTCGCAATTCAGTGCGCTTTGACATGTGCGGTATGCGGTTTAGCGCGGGGTCCACAGACCTGGCACAGACCACATGATTCTACATGAACAATACACAACGCCATATTTTGTTTAGTGCGGGTATTGCTTCAGTGCGGGGCGCTAGGGGGGTGATGCTACCCCGCACTAAATCGGAAATGCCCGCTGTTGAAGTTTGTGTTGAAGTTCCAGCCTCGGCGAGGAACTTCGGAATGCGACGGTACTCACCCATGCCGGCCAGCAGCATCTGCAGCGTGCCAACGGGCGTGATCTTGCGCTCCCCAATCTTCTCCACCTCAAAGACCTGCTCAGCAGAACAAGCGCACGTGAAACAGGGGGTTTCGCATTTGCTCAGCAGTTTAAAAAAATTTTGTGAGCATGTAGGGGGCAGTGTACTAGTAGCTGGCAGCAGCTCAGCAACAATGCTCAGCAGCAGCGGGGGTGCTTAGCAGCAGCAGCGGTGCTCAGCAGGGGCAGTGATGCTCGGCAGCAGTGGCAGAGGGTGTTCAGCGGCAGCAGCGGTGCTCAGCAGCAGCAGCTGCAGCAGCGGTGCTCAGCAGCAGCGCGGGTGCTCAGCAGCAGCAGCTGCGCTTCAGCAGCAGCAGCGGTGCTCAGCAGCGGCAGCGCTGCTGCAGCAGCAGCAGCAGTGCTCAGCAGCCACATGTGCTCAGCAGCAGCTGGTGGCGGGACTCACTGCCTCGGCGAGCATGAAGTAGACGACAAACACGACCGTGACGACGGTGAGGAAGTGGCCAATGTAGTAGCCCAGGCCGCCAAAGTAGAACGCCCACAGGCGGCAGAAGTCCAGGCGCGCGCCGATGCGGTTGGTGTCGCGCGACAGCGACTGCTCAGCGGCTCCCTGCGTGCGCATGCGGCAGGGGCAGAGGCACAAGCACCAGCGGCAGCTTAGCGCACACATCAACAGGGACTGCTCAGTGGCTGCGTGCGTCACACACACGTGCACAGCGGCAGGGGCATCAGCACCAGCAGCGGCAGCTTAGCGCACAGATCAGATGTGAGATGAGATGGTGCCGTCTTGTCGAAACACAGCCCAGGGGACGCGCAGGCACACAGCGGCACAGGCACAGGCACCAGCAGCGGCTGCTCATCGCACAAGCCTATTACAAGGGTATGCGGTATTTTTGTGTTTGAGCCTGGGAGAGACCTGTACGCACGCGCACACACCGGACCGGCAGCGGCACGGGCGCCAGCAACGGCGGCTCAGCGCACAAGCGCTGCTGCTGGGAGTTGCAGGTCAGAGTTGAAGTTGTAGCTGCCACTTGAAGTTGCGGGCCAAAGTTGACGTTGCACAAGCGCTGCTGCTTTTGGAGTTGCAGGTCAGAGTTGAAGTTGTAGCTGCCACTGAAATCTGCAGGTCAAAGTTGAAGTTGCAGGTCAAACTTGAAGGTGAAGTTGTAGCTCTCAGCAGACTCACCTGCGCGAGCTTGGCCTCGAACTTGTAGATCTGCTGCATGCCCACGTCGCGGCCCTTGCCGACCTGCGCGTACTCGCGGAAGACCACCTGCGGCAGCACAGCGGCACAGCGCGAAGGCATTGCACACATCTGCTGAGCAGCCACCACCTTGCACAGGACGCGGCGGCGGCCGCAACGGCTAACTTTGATCAAGACAGCAGCACAAACGGCACCGCAACAACACCGCAGCGGCATCAGTTTAATCTGCTGCGCATGCTCGCGGAACACCACCTGCGGCAGCGCAGCACCGCAGCGGCATGGCAATGCGCACATCTGCTGAACACAGCCACTTTGCGCCAGGCGCGGCGGCGGCTGCAGCGCTAGTTTTTACCAAGGATTGTTTCAAAGAGGGTACTCGCGGAGGACCACCCGCGGCAGCGCAACAGCACCACAGAGGTATTGTAGTATTGCACACATCTGCTGAGCCTTGCGCCAGCCACAGCGGCGGCTGTCAACCAGCGAGCGCCGCTGCGGCCATAGCGGGTTGTGGCCCCGACTGCAGGAGCGAGTGTCTCAACACTGCTGGGTAGAACTTGAGTCTCTGTTGAACGTGCAAGAGCGTGATGTGGCATGCCAGCGTCACCACCCGGGGCATGGTGTGGAGAAGTGTTCCTGGTGCCGTGCCCTGCGAATGGGAGCATTGGAATTCCTGTCACTGTGCTCTGAGGCTGCGTTGCTGCAAGGCGTGCACTGCTGCTGCTGATTGGTGTGGTGCGGTGGTGGTGGTGGTGGCGGCGCACCTGCCCCCCCCTGATGGCGTTGTTGTAGCCCGCAAAGATGTCCTCCGAGAGGTTGATGCCCTTGGATGCCTTGGACATGCCGCCGCGCGTCAGGAAAAACACCTGCAGCAGAAGCGAAAGTGGCACAGCACAAGCTTTCGGTAAATGAATATGGCACACGTCGGTGGTTGACACGCCTGCACCGCACTCAAGGGTGGAAATAGTGATTTACTGTAATTATTTCTGTACTAGCAGTCTTCACATGCGGTGTATATGACGCATAAGAAAAGCTCAACACACTGTGACCCAAAAAACCGCTCGATAACGGCCTACCTCTGAAGTATGAGATACGGAACATATCAAAAGAGGTCAGGGCGTCCGTAGCGCGTGCCTTTTTAATACTTCTGCAAGCATGCACCATCAGCACGCGTGCACCGCACACAAAACCTGCACCGTACTCAAAAGTGGCACATGGTTGTTCGGCTAGAATACGTGCAGTGCACTCAAAACTGGCACACGCTTTTTTGGTTAGAACACCTGCACAAAAAAAAAGGGTGGCACCCGCGGTTATTGGTGAATGGAAATGTGGTGGTTACAACCCCTGCAGCGTACACACGGGTGGCGCACGCTTATGGTTAGCGCGCCTGCACTGTACACAAAGGTGCACACCGTAATTTACTTTGAGTACGTGTGTACTAGCATGACCATGTTGTACTCCGCAGGATTTACATGCAATATATGGCGCACAAGGGATGTTGAATACGTGGTGACCCATCACTAAACAGCGGCCTGTGAAACACAAACCTTGTCAAACAGATCAGGGTGTCCGTACTGCATGCCATCGCTGGTTTGGGTCCTTGCACAACCACAAGTAAAAATCGCTGACACTCTCTCTACACAGCCAGCTCACAACTGATGAGCAGCCCACAGCCTATGAAACACTTTTAAGTACTTCCAAAGTATCTCATGAAGTACGAACCATGTCAAGGAGGTCGGGGTGTCCGTAGTGCATGCCTTTACAAATACAAACACGTTATACGCCGTGGTATTTACTTCGGAAGTACATAGTACTGCTGTAGTACTACGTATTATGCATGCTATATGGCCTGAAGTAGTACTGTTTAAAGTACGTCGAAGTTGTTCTTGAAGTAGCGCATACCTTGTCGAAGAGGTCAGGGTGTCCGTAGTGCATGCGGATGCGCAGGGGCTCATCCAGCACGCGCTGGCCAATCGTCACAAAGCTGAGCTCCTGCAGCGCCATGTAGTTGGCCAGCGAGCTCACGCTGCCCGTGAAGATGTGCTCGCGGAAGCCCACAATCGTGGTGGGGGGGTCGCCCTTGCGCTGCTGCAAAACATCAAAACATAACATCACATCAGACAAAAGAGCACACAAAAGTGACAGCACGTAAGCACGCGCATAGGCATCACATAACATCACACATCACATCACATCACACATCACATCACATCACACATCGCACATCACACAATGTCACATGACATCACAAATCACATCACATCACACATGAAACCACACAACATAACAAATCACATCACATCAAACAACATCACCATGTCACACATCACGCATCAGACGCCAGCGCACGCAAGTGGGCAATAGTTGTGTGCTTTGTGGTGGTGGTTGCCGGCCGCAGCAGACAATGGTGGGGGGGTCGCCCTTGCGCTGCTGCGACGCATCTCACTTCGAGTATCAGACACAAGAACACCCACAAGTGACAGCGCATGCGCGCGCATCAACTCGAGTTTTACAGCCTGATGTTGGGCAAGCAACACACGCAGGCAGCCAGCCGTCCGTCCACCACAAAAGTATTCACTACTCAGCACTCACTACTCACTACTCGCCATTCACTAACTCACCACAACCTTTTGCATCTTGGGCGTTTCCCTCAAAGTGCCCCTCCTGGTTCAGGCCAACACCACTGTACTCACTACTCACAACTCACTACTCAAAGACTTACCACAAACTCCTGCAGCAGGCAGCGCATCTTGAGGGCCTCCTCAAAGTACCCCTCCTGGTTCATGTCGATGGCCTGCACATTCTCGCCGCGCGTGAAGATGATGGCATGGTTCTGGTTCTCCGGCTTGCCCTCTCCCACCACGGGGTTGCCGGGCAACTGTGCTCAGCAGTCAAATGTGCACGCGTGGGCAGAAAGGCAGCGGCAGCAGAGGCATCGCGTGTGAATATGCACCACGCCTGACAGCCACCGTGCGCACCATGGGATTGCCGGGCAGCTGTGCTCAGCAGACAAATGTGCACGTGGGCGCAGGCGGCAGCGGCGACAGAGGCGGCGGGTGTGAGAGGACACAAACCAACCATTCCCGACAGCCACCATGTGCGCCATTTCAATTGATGGGGGGGGGGGATTAAAAAAATGATGCCGGGCAGCTGTGTTCAGCAGTCAAATGCGCACGCATGAGTGGGTGGAGGTGGGGTGGCAGAGGCGGCGGAGGCAGCAGGTGTGAGGACGTGCGCTGCTCAGCATGGCATGCAGCATAGGCTTTATGTGCACCACAGGGGGTTGCAGGGCAACTGTGCTCAGCAGAACAAGGTGCGGGCGTGACAGGCGTGGGAGGGCGGTGCACACGGCAGTGGCGGAAGCAGGGAAGGCACCAGCGCACGGAGTTTGTGTGCGGGGGGGGATGCACACAGGGCTTTCCGCGCCCCAAGAGGAGCGTAACATAAGTACAAACGCCACAAACAAAGTGGTACTGACCTTGACCCTGTAGACCTCCTCGATGCTCTGTATATGTATATGTACAACCGTAGTGTTAATACATAAAAGTATACTTAAAATTTATATACACTGACCTTGACCCGTTAGACCTCCTCGGCGCCCTGGCCGTCCTTGAAGGCCTTGATGAGCACGCTGAACAACTCTTACTACCACCAGTAGTAGAATTATGTTTGCAAGTACCTTCACAGTATAGTTTAAAGTGCTCAGCAGTCAAATGTGCACACACGAGCAGAAAGGCAGTGGCGGCGGCGGGGGCGGCGGGTGTGAGAGTACCACTGCTGGCAGCCACCATGTGCGCCATTTTTCGCATTAAAATTGATGGAAGTTATAAACTTAATATGAAAACTCATCTAGGAGCGATAAACTCTAGGTCTGCTCACCGGTAGGGGCAGTTATAAAGTATAATGTTGACTACTTTGAAGTATATACACTGACCTTGACCCTGTAGACCTCCTCGATGCTCTGGCCGTCCTCCGAGGCCTTGATGAGCACGCTGAAGAACTCTGCCTGGCTCTCCTGGTGGCCGCCATCACCCTTGTCCCGCAGCTGCACACACATAAACCACACACACACACACATACACACACACATACGCACACACACACACACGCACGCGCACATACACGCACACACACGCAACAGCACCGTCAGCAACCACACATCTTGGCGGCCGCACACACACATGCACGCACGCACACACGCACACACACAGGCTCACGCACACACACACGCACACAACAGCACCATCAGCAACCACACATCTTGGCGGCACTGTTGTCTATGGTGACTCCACAGTTGAAGTTCTACAGTTGAAGTTCTGCTATTTCACAGTGGCGCCGGCGCTGCTCCTGCTCAGCACTACTTCCTGCAAAATGGTGGACACGGCATTTTGTGCTTGCCAGCAGCCAACGCGCCTCATGAATAGTGATGGGCCACAGCGTAAAATTTTCGCATCATACGCCGTGTGACATATGTAAATACGCCGTACAACGTATACAGATGAACGTACCGGTATATGTGTATATTATACGGCAAACACGCCATAGAACGCGTTTTTGGGGCGTAAAAACACGCCGTACTTTGTAGAACGTACAAATACATCATGCGCCGTGACCCATCACCACTCATAAATGCCAGGCAATGCGCAAGTTGGCGACCTGTTTCCTGCGGGGGAGCCTGGTCATGTTCAGCACTGCTGAAACCTGCAAAAGGAATTGTGTATGCTTCAGTGGCACACATGTTTTGGCCAAGGTGCTTTTTTTATCTTTGCGCAGCCAACGGCCTCCTTAATGTACAGTAGGCACAAACACCTGCATAAAAACATTGTAGGCACAAAAACCTGCTTAAAACATAGGACAAGGTGCGCCTTTTTGTTGTATGCAGCAGCCCACGCACGCCTATGTAGGCGACAGCAGGTTTGGGAAGCTTTCAAAAAGCCCCTCAATGTCGCCTGCCTCGGGGGAAATTGCCCAACCCCCCCCAAAATCTAGTCAGTTTTAGCACTAAAACCAGGAAAGATGTAGTCATTTTGAGCGCGCACCTCGTCAATGTGTAGACGACGCGCAGGTCAAGGAAGCGCTTGAGGAGCCTCTTAATGTCGTCCGCCTTGGGGGACAATGATTTCCTTCCTGAATAGAAGCCAGCCATATGGTTCATTTCGTGAACAAAAGCTACTCACTTTCCAGCATCAAAACCGGGGGGGGGGAAACTAGCCATCTTCAACACACACCTCGTCAATGTAGGCGACACGCAGGTTGGGGAAGCGCTTGAGGAGCCTCTCAATGTCATCGGCCTTGGGGTCCTGAATCTTCTTCATGCGCCCGTACACCTGGCACGCCACCACGTACTGGAACTTCTGCACCACCAGCGACTCCACCTTTGGTGCCGGGGGGCGATGTGTGGGCACGTGTTGTCAGGCGCGCGATGGCAGCAGCGGCAAACAGTGCACATTGCACCGGCGGCAACAGCGCTCACTCTGCATGAGGTGCGCGCGCCTGTGACTGCAGCCGCAGCAGCAAACCGCGCAGCAGCAGCAGCGCCAGCGGCAGCAGTGGCGATGACAGCAGCAGCAGCAGGCTGCGGCAGCAGCAGCGCCTGCGGCGGTTGCGGCATCAGCAGCGGCCGCAGCCGCAGCAGCGGCGGCGGCAGCCGCAGGGACGGCAGCCGCAGCCGCAGCAGCAAAGCAGCGGCAGCAGTGGCAGCGGCCGCAGCGGCGGCACCAGCAACCATGACATCACCACCACAGCAGCAACGGCGGCGGCAGCAGCAGCAAGCAGCAGCCACAGTAGCAGCGGCAACGAAAGCAGGGCTCACCTGGTCGGGCTGCACCTTCTCAAACTGCACCAGCAGGCGCAGCGCGGCCTCAAAGTACATCATCCCCTCGACGGTGCGGCTGAGCGTCTGCGCGCGCAGCGAGGCCCACAGGCGCAGCTCCTGCACGTACTTCTTGGACCAGATCTGCTGCTCGTCCTGGATGCCCATGCGCTCCACAAAGTTGTGCCAGTCGTGCTTGTACAGCGCCTGCAGGAAAACATTAGTAACATATGTATTTACAGAGCAAAATCGTTAGCAGATTCATGGTACAGTGCTTTCGCGCGCGCTTTGATATAGTGCGGTGTGCGATATAGTGCGGCGTGCGATCTAGTGTGGGGTCCAGCGGCCTGTCGCAGCCCACATTATACTATACGAAGTTATATGCCATGCCCTATTTGATAGTAAGGGGTCAGGGGCTGTGACATTGCCCCGCACTATATAGCGAGTGCACTGTATAGCACAAGTGTCTGCATACATGTATACACATACAGAAGGTAAGCAAGGGCAGCACGCGGCAGCAGCGAAAGTGGCGGCAGCCGCGGCGACGACGGCAGCAGTTACGGTGGACGCGGCAACAATGGAGGCGGCAGCGCCAGCAACGGCGATGCCAGCAGCAGCGGAGCCCATGAGGTCAGCAGCAGTGAACACGAGACACAGCACGTCTTGAACAAGTGGCGCACCGGGCTGGCAGGCACACCGCCACAGCAGTGGCGGGGATCATCTTGATGCGGGCGCATACAAGGCATAGCAGGGTGTTATTTAAGCACAGGGGTGGCATGCGGCGCCAAGTTTTGACAGGGTTTGTGGCAGGCGTGCTTGGCCAGTGAGTGCATGCCCCGGTGCACGGACATGTTGCGGTTGTGTTGGTTGTGTGGTACTAATGCATGATGTGTATTGGACCGGCCTGCACAGCAGTGGCGGGGATCATCTTGATGCGGGCGCACACAAAGCACAGCAGGGTGTTATTGAAGCACAGGGGTGGCATGCGGCGCCAAATTTTGACAGGGTTTGTGGCAGGCGTGCTTGGCCAGTGAGTGCATGCCCCGTTGCACGGACATGTTACGGTTGTGTTGGTTGTGTGGTACTCATGCATGATGTGTATTGGACCGGCCTGCAGGTAAATGAGGGTGCTCAGGTGGTATTATTGCATGATGTGTATTGGACCGGCCTGCAAGTACATGAGCGTGGTGAGATGGTTTTATACTACATCACTGTTCTTGAATTTATTATGTGGTACTTCAGCAAGTACTTCTTGGAGTATTAATGCATGTTGTGTCTTGGACCGACCTGCAGGTACATGAGCGTGCTGAGTCCGCCCTCATTTTGCTGCCTCCAGGTTACTATTGTACGTACCTGGTAGTGTTCATGGTTGTGTTGTTGCGTTACTTTTGTTGTACTTTTGTACCTGGTAGTGGTAGTATTTACTACTTCAAGTACTGCTCAAAGTATTATCACGCGCCATGCATTAACGGACCTGCAGATACATGAACGTGCTGAGGCCGTCCTTGTTGCGCGCCTCCAGGTTGTTTTACATACCTGGTAGTCTAGTATTTACTGTTGTATGATTACATTGCTGTTGTTGTACTTTTAGAGTTTTTACACTTTCCAGTACTTCTCGAAGTATTACACTACTAGCATCACGCTGTGTGTATTGGACGGACCTGCAGGTACATGAGCGTGCTGAGGCCGTCCTCGTTGCGCGCCTCCAGGTCCTTGCGGTTGTAAATCACATCCTCACTGTGAACCAACACCCACGACATCAACACCACAGCAGCAGCAGCAGCGGCGGCGGCGGCAGCAGCAGTACCAACAGCAGCAGCAGCGGCGGCGGCAGCAGCAACAACAGCAGCAGCAGCAGTGGCGGAGGCGGCAGCAGCAGCGGCGGCGGCAGCAGCAGTGGAACCAATACCGGCAGCGGCGGCGGCAACAATGACAGCAGCAGTGGCAGCGGTGGCGACCGCAGCAGCAGCAGTGGCGGCACGCAAACACAGCAGCGTCTGTGGTCAGCACACCCTCATGCAACAAGCACATGCGTGCAGCCATGTGAGCCGCAGGTGAGGTGTTCACGCGGGCACCACGCAGTAAGTGGCCACTAAGGCACACAAAAGTGGACAGTAAGTGGCCACTAAAGTGGACTGCAAATAAATACAGCTCCAAAGCTAGCGGTAGGCGCGCAAGCTCACCTGTAGTAGGGAGTGACACACGCCCATGAGAGGGGCGCGTCGTTGATGGAGGGCGCTTTGGGCATATCCATGAATATGGAGTTGAAGAAGAACACTACTACTACATACTACACACTAATCCTAGCAGTAGTGCGGTAGGCGCGTGTGCTCACCTGTAGTAGGGAGTGACGCACGACCACGAGAGCATGTCGTTGACGGAGGGCGCCCTGGGCATACACATCCATGCAGATGGAGTTGACTGACAATACAATACATACAGTACTTCAGAAGTACCACATACTGCTACTGCAACTACTAGCAGTAGTACGGTCATGCTCACCTGTAGTAGGGAGTGACGCACGACCATGAGAGCATGTCGTTGACGGAGGGCGCCCTGGGCATGTCCATGAAAATGGAGTTGACAAAGAAGGCCAGGCGGCGCCGCGCCTCGGGGGAGGACGGCTCCGCATCGTTGATCTGCTCAGCAGCACGCAGGAGCAGCACGTGTGTGAATTTGTGAATGAGCTCATGAATTGATTCATGAACTGAGGGGTGTAGACCACCAGCCACTTTGTTAGCACCATGCTCCCACTAGTGTTAGTGTGCACTGCACGCAGCTCGCAGGAACGTACACAGCAAGGCGGCCGTGCATCTGCTCGGCAGCGGCTGGGTGCATGTAAATACTGGGGCATGTATGTATACTCAATATACTCACCCTGCACCAGATACTAAGTCCGTTCCGATCCGTGCCACTTGCACTGCAGCCCCCACTTGAACGCACCACATCTCTATGATGGAATTCACGCTTCGGTAAGTGCGAGATTTGCTGCTTCTTCTTAGGTGCCACCTTTGCTTTGTTCACCCCCGTGCACGGGTCCGCCAAGGGTGACGGCCCCTACCGGTGAGGAGACCTAGAGTTTATCGCTCCTAGATGAGTTTTCATGCACATTCAGTGGGTATACATGCACACATCTACATCCTACGGAGGACAGTGGCACATACACTTGAAGTGTACATGTACAAGAGTACTGAAGTGTACGGAGGAGCAGAGGCGCACTGCACGGCCAGCAGCCCGTAGAGCTTGAATGCGGCGATGCCACCCTATGCAAGCCTGTCCATATACATATATGTACATTTCCGTTAGAGTACTGAGCATTGAGACCTTTTACGCTACCTGTCTGATTTTCTGGGCACACGCACCGTGTGCAAAGGGCTTTCCGCGCCTTAAGCGGAGTTTGATTAGAGTACATGTACTCGAAGTATACTGCAGTGCACACTTTTATGTGCATGCTTGTCATAACTTTGTACCATTAGTTCCATAAGTATTTTCCCTATTGCACATAGCAGACAGAAAAGTTTTGCGCATGACTTTACTGGT
>JAULBY010051749.1:0-11703 GCA_032358315.1 Ophiocytium majus
GGGCAGGGGGCGGGGGGGGGGGCAGATGAGCAAGAGGGTACATTGTGAGTTGTGAAAGGGACCTAAAAGGTTGCTAGTCCCAAGATACTGTGGGGTCATGTGTGGGCAACTGCGGTTGTGTTTTTTTTCAGGGGGGGGAGAGGGAGGGGGCCTGAAGCAATGGGGGCAAAAGAGCAAGAGGTTGTGATTTGTGGAAGACAGCTAAAAGATTGCTCATCCCAGATAGTGCGTGGACATGTGTCGGCAACTGCGGTTGTGGGGGAGTCATTCAGGGTTCAGGCGGGAGGGCGCGTGTCACCGAGTCAAGCCTGGCGCGCGAATTGCCACCCTTTGGTTGGGTTGTCGGGGGGGGGGGAGACTGGCAAAGGTGCAGGAGATGGTGTATGTGTCTGTAGGGGGGGGGGGGCGCACACCTGTTGGTGATCTTGATGCCGTGTATGTAGTCCATGGTCATGACTCGTCTGCTCAGCAGCACGTACAACAGCAGGAGGTGCTCAGCAGCTCATGGTTTGGCAGTCGCATGAGCGCTCAGCAGCACCATGCAGATGGCAGCAAGCGTGGCAGCGACAAAAGATCAGCAGCATCCATAGTAGTGACGACAAAACTCAGCAGCATGATCGTGAAGGACTCTTGAGGTTGCTGTCGCATGCACTGGTGTGCGCTCCCAAGCTGTGGACCCTTGAGTTGATGTTGCCAGGAACTTATGCTTGTGCTGGGTGTTACCTGGTTGTATTGTCGGTACTGCTAGTACCCCGGTATACTTCGAAGTACACAGTGTGATGTCGTGCTTGTGCTGGCGGCTGAAGTTGATGTTGAAGTTGATGTTGAAGTTGTGCTGGGTGTTACCTGGTTGTGTAGTCCCAGTGCACCTTGGGGATGGCCACGTCCGGCCTGTCCTTGAACATTCTGCGCACACAAAAACACATACAAACAGATGCCGGTGAAAGGTTGGCATTGCACACATAGTGCACCTGGTGGTTTACCAGTTCAAAGGAGCGTGCTATGCATACTTGTGTCCGGTGCTGCTGCCGCGCCGCCCCTGCGCACCTGGTCACTCTCTGCGCAATGGTATATATACTCGCTACCTCTTGAAGTGTACTTCGTGGTACTTGGCGATACACACTACTATAATATTACTCAGGCGTACCCGCTAGCAGCACTTCTTGCTCTTGTCTACACCGAGTTGTGAGTACGTGCATGTGCATACATATGCTGCCGGGCATGCGCCATTGCCACATGTGCGCTGGCATGCACGGCATGGGCTCTTGCACGCCCGCAAGTGCAATAAATACAACTACTACACTGCATAGTACCATCACGTACTTCATGTACGTCAAACACACACTCCGAAATATGTATACATCACTGAAGTATAGTACATCGGTATTTGGCTCACCTGGTCACCCTCTCGGCGTTGGTGCCCTCCTGCACAAAGTCCAGCTCCAGCGTGATGGTCTCCTCAAACTCCGGAAAAAGCCTGGGAAAATTCCAGGCAAGGCCCAGAAAATACAGCGAAGAGCGTGTGAACTCAGCCCGCCTGGCCCTTCTGAGAGCTGGGCACTGCAGTAGTACAACTGAAGAGTTCAAATGAGTACATCTCACCAATTTGTGTGTATACATCGAGATATGGGTGTGACTTTCCTGATTTACTACTACGGGCGCTTGAGCATCGTGAGAGGAGTGCTCTGTTCCAGTTGTTACAGTCCTATCAGCACAAATAAAGTGGGTATGTAATCGGATACCTATGCTCCTCAAAACGTGAACACCTGTCCGTACTTCGAAGTACCATATCCTAGCATGTACTTTTGAAGTATATGTGCACCATAAGGGCACCACATACAACGTGGTGTGAGTTGCATGTTATAATATATAATATGTGTAGGTACCTGTATACTGTACTTCTATGTACATATACAGTATATTTCTGCGGACCATGTGGAGTTGTCATTCATGGCGCGAACCGGCACCTCTATGCAGTAGTACAAAGGTTTCTGCTAGCAGCACTTGCTGTTGTTGACCGCACATGTCAAGTCGTCTACTACGCTACGGTTGAAGTACTGCGTAGTGTATGAAACAGTACTGCGCAGTATGCGTGTACACACACATACTTCGCACCAGTACGAGTACTGCAGTAGCAGCTTAATTTATTTGCACTTGTAGCCGTGCAAGGGACCAAGGAGTGCTACTTCCGAAGTAGTTCAGAAGCATGCATACTACTCAAGTGCATGTCTATATGGGGGCCGAGCATATACCATCGCTTCATGCTGGCGTGAGTGACCAACACGGGGGGGCCCTTGCACCCCCCCAAGTGCAAATAAATAAAACTACTTCACAGCACAAAAAACATGTATACATGACCTTCGTATGTACAAAGTCCATGTAAAACACAGATGTAATTGCTCACCACATGTGCTCGTACTCAGGCAAGCCACGGCCCATGGCACGGGCCAGCAGCCCTGTGCAGTACGACTGTACAGAGTAGATATATTATCTGCATGTACAAAGTCCATGCAGAGTACAGCATAATTGCTCACCACGTGTACTCGTACTCAGGGAAGACATAGCCCATGGCGCGCGCCAGCAACCGCATGGCATCGATGTCGCGCGACACCTGTGCTTCCAGGCCTGCTCACCACAGACAAACACGGGTCCGGGGGGGGGGGGGGGACAGGGCAGCGTAATAAGTATTGTGAAACAGGAAATCACGCCGAAGGCTGAGCCCACGTGGTTCCCGTGTGCAGGCAGCACAGCTCACACGTAGCATTACAACTACTAGTATTATCATGGAAGTGCATCAAAACCAGGTGCCGGCTTACACCACGCACTTGCAGGCACGCCAGGGGACACACAGAGCGCCGCAGCGAATGCCTCACAGCACATAATGTTTGCACACGCGGCGTGGCGTGCGGGCCGTGCGGGCAGCGCCACCGGAACACTACTACGCAGGTCGTACAGCAGCAAAGACCTAGGGGGCTCACAACGGGAACCGTAGTACGCCCGCGTAAGGTAGCCTGAACACTTGGCAAGCGTCACCAAGCGCGCGGGCCGCCACCGCTTCCTTGCTGGTGGGGCAGGGAGCGGCTGTAGCGGCCCCCGTGCTGCAGGCTGGGCTAGCAATGCACCCGCACTCCCACTGGCCTGGGGTGCCAGGTGCGCCTGGTTGTTACGGAGTGGCGATTTTTGTTTGTTTTTTGCTACTTGGGCTTGCCCATGGGGGACGGTGTTGATGTCTACCGGCAGCAACGCTACTCACCACTGGTTGGCGGGGTGCGCATGTGAAGTGTGTTCACAGAGAGTGCATTGGTGGCGCCTGCGCTGTGCCACATGCACGCACGGGAAACAGACCACACCAGCTCCAACTTCAACAAAAACTTCAACAAGAGAGCCGCACCTGGGTACTGTAGCTTCACAGCCACCTCCTCGCCCGTCCTGGTGACTGCGCGGTGCACCTGAGGCGCGCAAAAGCAGCAACTTCAACTTCAACAACCGAGTGCAGTGCACCAGGGAGCTCACAGCAGGCGTGACGCGCGCGCCAGCAGCATGCGCGCACACGAAGTTTGGCACCAGGCGCACGGCAGCAGCAGCTTCAATGACAATGTGCAGAAGCATGCTTGCAGCGCAGCACGGCAACACTGTTGTGCCACACTGTCTGTGTACACGCTTCATTTATATATTTCCAAGTAGTGCAAGTAGTACAAAGTATGTATATACTGTAGGTGTATACAGCACTGAAGTACTACAGTATACTTCAAGTACTTGAAGTACATGCGCCCACACGTATGTGCGCATGTGGACCCGTGCATTTCGCAGCGGCCCACGGGCCCAGCTTTTTCACATTCCACTGTACAAACACATTTATTTTATTTAGTCACATTCCACTGTATAAATTAATTTTCACATTCCACTGTACAAACATGTACTGACCACATTTCATCGTGCATACTGCTTCACTGTAGTAGATGTTTTAATGCATTTGTACTACGGTAGTATGTATTTTGGTCCACAAACACACGTGGCATGAATTATAACTCTGCCTTGCTGCGCCCCAACCCGCCTGGTCAAAGCTGCAAGTTTGAAGTTGAAGTTTGTCACCTGCGCCAGCGACGCCGCCGCGATTGCCTGCGCGTCGAACTCGAGGAACAGCTCCGATATAGGGCCGCCCAGCTCCCGCACAATCATGCGCTCCACCTGAAGTGAATTCATTCATGCACGGGTGTGTTCATCATGGGTGAGAGCATGAACACGCACATAAATTGTGATATGGGGCCGCCCAGAGCTTCCACACATCATGAATACGCTCCACTTGGCAGTGAAGTGACTTCATGCATGGACCCGGTCAGCGGTGCTGCAGCGAGCACGCACGCTCCCCATGAATTCACTACACTGGTTGAATGCACATAAATTCACTGCTGCGCTGTTCATGAATGACACACAGACCACGGGTAGACAGGTGCAGGTCTGGTCGAGCGGAGCGCTTGGGTTGCAGGTCCTGCAGCACGCATGAATTCACACCATTGGATGAACTCACATGAATTGATGGCTGCACCGTTCATGAATGCCTCGCCTAGTCAAGCGGAACCCTCGGGTTGCGGTCTTGCAGGACCGACAGCGCGCACAACCCCCTTAAAATCATGACATTGGGATAAATTCACATGAATTCACAGCTGCGCTGTTCCTGAATATTCAGCTCACCTCGTCAAGCGGAACGCTTGGGTTGCGGTCTTGCAGAACCGACAGCGTCGCTGCAGGCAGCACACGCACCAGGGGACACCGTCAGAGGCAGCAGGGGCACGCCGGTCAGCCCCTCCGTTCCCGCCAAGACGGCTATCACTGCTGTGGTGCAGTCTCATTAGTCATGGCACAAAAAAAATGCGCCTGCAAAAGCACGCCAACCGCGTGGGCCTGATTTTAACTTCAACTTCATTAAGTTCAACTTTATCCAACAACCTGCTGTGCCGCCGCGGCTGCTGCTGCCGCTGCTGCTGCAAGTGCCGCCACTGCTGCTGCCACTGCTGCCGCTGCCGCCGCCACTGCTGCCACGGCTGCTGCTGCCGCTGCTTCTGCGGCTGCCGCTGCTTCTGCGGCTGCTGCTGTACTTCAAGTTATACTTCAGCAATCACTGCCGCTGCGGCTGCCGCCAAACCGCGCGCTGAGGCAGGTTGCTGCTGAGCAGGGGCATGGCAGTCAGCCCTTGCATCAGTGCACACTGCACAGTGTGCACTGCACTACCATTAACTGTAGGTGTTGTACTTCTTAACACTTTAGAAGTACTTGTGAAAAATGACACAGTGGTAGGCACACATATAGGGTTGCCGGAATCGTAATTTCGGGACATTACGGTCAGCGGTGATTCCATGATATCCGCTGCGGATGCCTACAACAGCCTACGATGCCTTGACATTTGTGGTGGCCCCACTGTGCTGAGCACAAATATTATGGAAGATGTTGCAAGTGTGATAAGGTTGCGGCGAAATTACGCTACAAATTACGGTGTAATTTGAGAATAATTACGATTCCGGCAACCCTACACACATGTGCGCGGCGAGTGCCCTGCATGACTTACTTGTGCACTGCATGCCCGGCATTGCACTGGCAGAGTATGGTAAGATGTGGCATATATGTGCCAGGGTATGCCTGACATAATAGTTCACATAATACATTCATGTGTGTACGGACATGTGAACTGCGCGGGCAGTGTTTGGTACAAAGTGCCATACGCGGGCCATGGAACATGGTATGTCTGGCATAGCACTACAGTAATACCAGTACTACAGTGCTCTCGCCACTGACCACATGATTCTACGAAGTATATAAACAACACACAATGCCCTAATTGACTTAGTGCGGGTCTTGCTTCAGTGCGGGGTGCTAGGGGGGTGACACTACCCCGCATGAAATCGAGAGTGCACTGTATGTCACTTATGAGGTATGCCTGCCATGAGACTACAGTAGTTCTACTGTAGTATGTACTTGACATACTTTAGAAGTGCAACATTCTTGAAGCATACTTGAGAAGTATATGTTTGTACCGCGTGTACGCACATGTGTATTGCACGGGCAGTATGTGGTTCATGCTGGCCACGTGCTGGCCGAATTTGGTGTAGACCCCCCCATGCGCCAGGCAGACCTGCTCAGCAGCAGCAGCAGCAGCAGGGGTTGTTGAAGTTGAAGTGGAAGTAGAGAAGCAGCAGCAGCACTTGTTGTTGGCGCTGACAAGGAAGTAGAGCATCAGCGGCGGTGGAGCACAAGGGGGGGCAGCGCCGGCGGCAGCAGCAGCATGAACGGCAGTTCACTGGCGCGTGCCTCCATGCTACATACTTTGCAGTACATGTACCCTACCTTACGTACTTCGAAGTGTGTGTACACATGGACGGTGCATAAAAAAACAGAAGTCTACGTAGTCGAGCGCTACCGGGACGTGCATGTTGTTTGACACCCCAATATCTTCTTATTTCTCACAGTGCACCCGTGATTTAGTTCGCTTTGTTTTAGTGCGGTATGCAGTCTAGTGCGGGGTCGAAAGCCCGGTCTCAGACCACATGACTCTACACATAAACAATACACAATGCACCGTTTGATTCAGTACAGGTTTCGCTTCAGTGCGGGGTGCCAGGTGGGTGACACTACCCCGCAGTAAATCGAGAGCGCACTGCATTATTATCATTATTTACTTTGTTGATCTAAGACTACCCTGTGATTATGATGACTTATGCCGAACACCAGCACAGTAACTCGGGTTGAACGGGTGCCTTTGTGCACAGACCGCGCCCACCGACGAAGTGCCTTGATTCTAGTGGGCACCACCAGCAGGTGCACCTGCATGCTGTTCGTCATGCTTCGAAGTATGTATGGCTCACCCCCTTGCATGCGTCCGCCCAGGGTGACAGCCCCTACCGGTGGGTAGACGGAAGAGTTGATCGCTCCTAGGTGAGTATCCATATACTTCGAGGTACATGGAAGGTGTACCTCCACACAGTTCATAGGACGATGCAGCACAAATGCACCTGCATGTACTGTTTTCAAACTCCGCTTAGGGCGCGGAAAGGAAAGCCCTTGCACACGGTGTGTGTGACCAGAAAATCAGACAGGTGCGAAAAAGCTGGCAATGCTCCATACTCTAAGGGAAGCCTGGCACGTTGCCAGAGCACTGCTCTAACTGATTACAGCCCCATGTCCCAGGGGACCTGCTCCCACACCCCAGCATGTACACATTGTTAGCTATATAGCATACAATAGCGGACAGGATGGTTGGTCAGGCTCATTCCACTCATGCGCGCAGTGCGCACAGGGCTTCCCGCGCCCTAAGCAGTGTTTAATACTTCTAAGTACTGTAGTAACAATACACATGTTCATGTTCACATGGTCATGTGTTCATGTGCGCACACATGTACATTCCAACTACACGCGCGGGCCAGCTCACCTTGAGCAAATTCACCGCCCACCAGTGTGCCTCCATATTTTATCCACACCATGTGTATTGCCCGTGTACTACTAGAAGTATAATGTATACATGCGCGTACATCCAGGTATGTACACATGTACACGTATGCCATCAAGCATGTGCTTCTATTGAACTCCGTTCAGGACGCGGAAAGCCCTTTGCACACGATGCGCGTGTGGCCAGAAAGAGGATGCTCGGACATGCTCTGTTGCCAGCGAACAAGCTGGCAATGCTCAGCACTGCATACTCTCAGGGAAACCTGGCATGTTGCCAGAGTACGCATGTACATGCGCATGTATGCCATCGAACATGTACTTTGAGGTGTACACACATGTCTCAACAGCGTTCCGCGGCCCAATCGTGCACTGCCGATCAAAATGTCTGCACATGTACATGTGTACACATGCGTACACCTGCAAATGTACACAATCACAGTATTTACACATATACATACATACTTTATCAGCACAGTTCCGAAGTGTGTACTTGAAGTACATGTGTACACTTGCACTTGTACGCAGTGGCACTTTTATTATACTCCGCTTAGGGCGCGGAAAGCGCTGTGCACATGGGGTGCGGTTGATGAAGTCGAACAGTACTCACACCGTAGCGGTGTACAAGAAAAACATGTTCATGTACACATGTACTCTTATTAAATTCCGCTTAGGGCACGGAAAGCCCTTTGCACACAGTGCGAGAAAATCAGCCAGGTAGCGAAAAAACTGGCAATGCTCAGTACTCCAAGGGAAGCCTAGCATGTTGCCAGAGCACTACTCTAACGGATTACAGCCCACATGTACATGCATTGGCTCACCTGGAGCAAGCGGTCCGCGGCCCGCTGATGCACCTCCCCCTTTTTCCTCTCATAGGCCTCCCCGGCCAGCCCCCGCAGCGACACCTTATAGTCCACCGACACTATCACAGAGTGGTACACTGCCCGCCCAAACCGTGTCACGCCCCTGCAACAGCAAACGCACACATGGGGGGAGATGAGCCGAAGGCTGAGCAGGTATTGCAAGCGTCATCAGCCCGCGTGCAGCCACCACTTGCTTGTTGGCGAAGCAGGGAGCGGCTGTACCAGCGCGTGTGCTGTATGCTGGGCACACACCCATACACAAACACACACACACACTCACACGCACGTACACACAAATGCACCAACACAAGCAAGCCTTACTGACAATGCAGTGGCAGCATCCCTAGCCCTTAGGCCAGGTGGAGCCACAGCCGCCTCTGATACCAGCAACCTTCTAGGTCTCTTGCGCTTTTCACACTGGCTTTCCAACGCGCTCTCAGCTGAGAGCAGTGCCCAAAGATGTATCGCAGCCCACAGAGCTCCCATACCCAAAGTACGGCCGGTGGTTCTTTGCCAACGCGAGTTCCAATTGTTTGTACTTCAAGAAGTACAACGCCCATCTTGTACTTCAAGCACTTCAAGAAGCACTTGAACTGTGTATAAATAAGTGACACATACATACATATACTTCGTAGTATATATACATATGTACATGGCAATGTGCTGTTGCTCATGTGTGGTGCAGCGTCCCTAGCGCCGACCGGCCTAGTCGGGTGCGGGCTACTTGGTGCTAACCTGGATGAACCACCAACAAGGGCTTTGGCCTGGCATTCGGCCCCAGCCACGGCAGCATCCGGATTTAGCAGCCATTTTTAAATGGCTTCATTCACATACCGTGCCTTCGACTTGCCACCATGTGGCGTAATTGCAGGTGGCTGCATGCGGTGCTGGCGTGCGGGTACGCGCCATGCATGCTGTTGGCCTGCCAACCATGACAAGTGCCTTGTGCTTGATGTAACAATGCCGGCATGTAATTGTTGCAATGTCGGCATGCAAGGGCGCCATGGCATGGACGTGTCGTGGGTGTGGTTGAAGCCGTGAGTGGACGGCCGTGTGTCTAGAATAGAACGGGGCACGCTGTGGCAGCGCTCTAGCAACCCACGCGGCAAGTGCAACGGGGGCTGAAGGCACCTGCATGAGGCGTGGCAGACCATAGAACTAGCTGAAGCACTGCGCAGTAGCAATGCTGCTCGCAGAAAATCGACAGTGTGACAGTCTGACACCACCGACACGCATTCTAGCAGTTGCCAGCAGCAACACAAAGTCACCTGCACTTCTGCTGGAGCATGCCAAGGGCACAACAGCAGCTGCCAGCCGTCTGTACCAGTGTAACAGCAGGCAGCAGGTGCTCAGGTACTCACTTCGCAGCGCCAACCACCTCGTCCCTCACGTCGGGGTCGAACAGCAGGTAAGCTGAGGCGCCAGCAGCAGCCGCAGCTGTGACCTTGCCTCCCACTTTCAGCGCCAGCATGGTGGCCTCCGCCGTGGCTTAGGGGTGGCCGTGAGAGCCTAGGACAGCATGGCCAGAGGGACTCCACGCCTGCCCTGATGCTCGCTGTGTGCAGATAATAACAGCTGCACTGCAAATCTGCAAGTGTGCGTTGGTGTTGCTGGTCACGTCGCGTCACAATTGCTCACCAAGGAAACGGGGCGAAAAGGTGTTTTGGCCGAATATCGCCCCCCGGATTACAGTCGGCGCGCGCTTGCACTTGCACACACACAAAAAAGGCTCTGTGCATTGGGGCCATCTGCGTTGACCAGGTACACGCTGTATTCCCACGGGCTTCGGTGTGGCATTATTACCCCGCCAGGGCAGCATCTGGGCTCATTTAGCAACCTTCCTAAGAGTTTCTCACACATGAGCATTCGACCACCACTGCACGTGCCGACATGCATTCGCCGCGACGGACGCGGCGTGTCGCAAAGGGCATGCAACACCGACCGTGACCTGCCGTCACTTTAGCATGCTTCGTTCCACTGCAGCGCAAGAGCAAGTGCACGCAGGTGCAGGCACGCGCAGCCTGGCAATGTGCTATGCCTAGGTGTGACGACGCACCCTAGCCCGTGCTCCAAAGAGCGTCAAGAACAGAAGCGCCGTTGACGTGTTGTTCACGCAATCATAACAGCATTGGCAGCAGGCACAGGAGTGCAAAGGTATGATATACACATAACGTACACCTGATTGCTTTGCTTATGTGTGCCACCCATCAATAGCAGCACTAATGCATATAGCAGGCATACAAGTGCAAGGCATGGCATGCACATGCCGCACGCCTGGTGGCATGTACAGTCACATTTAATAAGAGTACAATCACATGCCCGTGGCCGCCGGCTGCTTGTGTGTGCCACACATGAGTACATGTAGCAGCATCAACGGCAGGCATTCAACCGCGCAGGTATGACATGCGCAAGTATCACACACCTTGCTGCCATGCTTAGTATGTGTGCCACGCATCAGTAGTAGCATTAACAATACATACCACTGACCTCCGGCGCCCACACAGTGCAAATGCTGCACCGCCGCCTAAGGGGAAGCCGCAGGCGTGAGGCATCGCATGCACCCCGGCATTATGGCAAGGCGGTTATGGCACCACACACCACTCCGGTGTTGCTGCCCCTGCTGCCCCCCACCCCTGCGGCACGCAATGCCAAAATGCATAAGGACGCACACAACTCTGCATCATCCCTAGCCCTCAAGGACAGTGACCGGCGCGTGTAGGGGTGGGCGCTGTCTGGTGTTTGACCGGGTGGGCAAATCACCCCACGGGCTTCGGCCTAGCATTTTTGCCCTAGCCACAGCAGTATCTGGGTTTAGCACCCTGCAGGTTTCCTTCACAATACTGTGGTGGGGCTGACACCAGTTGTCACCGGTGCCCAGGACACTAGGAAACGAAACGCCCCCCGCCAGGGCCTGTTGGGCTGGCGACACCCCAGCGGGTGCCGGCTGCTGCTTGCGCTGTGCAGCAGCAGCAGCGTTACCGGACCTATGCACGCGTACAAGTACGCATCGCTGATATACGACAAACGCCAAAAACGAAAACTTCAAGTAGAAGTTGAAGTACAGGGGAGCCGGGTGGGCGCGCCGCGGCAGGCGCCCGTGGCAGCCACCGCCGCCGCGCCTCCCCACAGCCCCACCCCTATAAACAAAACTGGTGTGTGTGTCTGTGTGTGTGTCTCTCTCTCGCATGTACAACCAACGAACCCCAGAACAAGGCGCCTCAACTCCCCCCCGCCCCCCTCCCCCTCCCCTCACTAGGGGGGCGTCATGCTGTCCCAGTCCTCGCCCGACCGCTCCTGCACAGGAGTAACAGTCGGCGTCAACTCCAAAATACTGGTAGTTGCCGCCGGTGCCGACACACCGTGCCTCTGCTGCATGGGCAGAACCGTGGCCAACACGCCTCCGCCT
>JAULBY010051760.1:0-11697 GCA_032358315.1 Ophiocytium majus
CGCTGCCGTCACCGCCGCCGCCGCTGCTGCCGCCGCCGCCGCCGCCGCCGCCGCCACCTCATTCCGCTGCTGCTGCCATGATTCCGGTTGCCACCCACTGGCAGCCTGGTCTTTCCCGCTCATCATCACCCTCACCATGTGGTGGTATTTTGTTGCGGTCCTGGGCGTGACCATATTTGGGGGAGACGTCTGCAACTTCAACATCACACCTGACGACCCCTCGCAGGTACCATATACCTTCTGAAGTACTACTCAAAGTATGTACTACCCGTATATAACTTCTGGAAGGGCAACTGGGGTGTGCTGCTGTGCAGCCTGAAATCTGGCTTTGGTGTTACGCGACGGGTGGTACTGGTAGAGGGGCATGGGTAATACTCGTTTGACATGCTTCAGCAACACAGTGTGTGGGGTTTGCTCTTGGGCCCTCTACTGCCGTAGATACCTGTTCAGTGTCGTCCCAAGTCACGCCAAGATGTAACTGTCACATACTTCAAGTACTCAACAAGTACTTGAAGTAGCAAGTACTTGACGTCAAGTACTTGAAGTAACAAGTACTTGACGTACTTTTGTAAATGTCGGTGGCGCGTGCACTCATGCCATTCCCTCTGCGCCTGCCCACAAGGCACATGACAGCACTCTTATTCAACTACGCTTAGGGCGCGGAAAGCCCTTTGCACACGGTGCGTGTGACCAGAAAATCAGACAGGTAACGAAAACGCTGGCACTGCTCAGTACTCTAAGGGAAGCCTGGCGCCATGGCTTGTTGCCAGAGCACTACTCTAACGGATTACAGCCCCATGACAGTACCAACACCTGCTCAACGTGTCCTGCTTGCCTCACTGGCTGCTGGCAGGTCTGCGACCCGCCCCAGAACGTGCGCGCCACGCCATATGCCGCCAACAACTACTTTGGCATACAGTTCAACGACTTTGGGTGGTGAGTGCAGCAGCTCACCTACCCGTGTCAACGACATAACCCACGCTGCCCACACGCACCCCCCACACAGACTAGCAACCGTGCAGGGATTTTTTAGGGTTCATGTGGTCGAGGCTTTGGTTTTTATTGGTGTTCGGTTTCATTGCTTGTCTTGAGTCTGTCTGGGCAGTCTGTGTGGGCAGTTCGGAGTCTTCAAAAAAACAACTGGCTCCGAATCAGGGAGCGTCGCCATCTCAGGCTGCTTCACACAGCGACCCTACCATACCGCTGCTAGGTGCGCATAAGCGCCTGCCTTTGCGGGCAAGCCCTGATACTGCGCCGTGCCACTCAGCTGTTCATGCTCAATCACCGTGTGTGGTATGCCCCCCCCCCGCGTGTGTGTGCAGCGGCATGGTTCTGGCCTCTGTGCTCAGCCTTTGTAAACCACTGGAATGCGTCTCATGCCCAACAAAGTAACTACTTCGAAGCACTTTAGGTGTAATGCTTATGCAAGCTGCAGCAGCAAACGTTCTGCGCTGCTAGTGCGTACTTCCCTCACAACAGCCGACACGGAAATGTTGAGGCCCAATCACCGTGTGTGCGGTGGTGCCCCATCGTGCGTGCGCAACGGCATGGTCCTGACCTCTGTGCTAAGCGTTGTGAGCCAATAGGAATGCATTTTACGCCCAAGTGAAGTAACAACTTCGAGTATTATGCTCAATGCAAGATGCTGTGACAACCGTTCGGCGCTGCTCGTGCGTCCTGCCACCACAACGGCTGACACCAAAAACGTTCATGCCCAATCACGGTGTGTGCTGTGAATGCCCCGTTGTGCGGGTTCAGTGGCTTGGTGCTGGCCTTTGTGCAGTGGCATGCGTTTCATGCCCAACTACAGTAACTACTACAGAGTATAATGCTTATGCAAGCTGCAGCAGCAGCCGTTCGGTGCTGCTAGTGCACACTTCCATCCCAACAGATCGACACTGACATGAGCCCGCTCAAGCCCTGTGTGCATGCTGTGACGTGCACAGCGGCATGGTGCTGGCCTTTGTGCTCAGCGTTGTGAACAACTGGAACGTGTTCACCGACGAGTACGTCCAGACGAGCGGCACCAAAGCGGCGCGCCTGTTCTTTGTCGCCAACTTTTGTGAGTGCCGCCGCCCCAACTTCAAGTGTGAAGTTCCAGGAGCGCTGTACGCAGCAGGCACCTTGTGTACAAGCGATGCGCCCGCGCTGTGCAATAGTGCGTGCATGCAGTTTTTACATCAAACGCACGTGAGATTGCCTGAGGCGGCCGGGCGAGTGGGCGGGTGGATTTGGCGCGGCCTGGGGCACAGGCGTGAGGGTCGGCAGGGGCGATTTCTTCCTTCAAGTGTCTCTCATTGCCTACTGGTGTACGACTGTAGCTGGCAGCCAGGCTTCTGCTGAGCGATGGCCCCACTATGGGGCGCTGCGATTCGCCAACAAGTGCGCACATTTGTTGAGCTTCGCTTTGCCGCACGGCAAGCCCTCTGCATGCGCGTGACTGGGGAAAGTGTCATCGAGCACGCTGTCCCATGTTGCTAGCCAACAAGATGGCAATGCTCAGCACTATGCACATTGGAATAAGCCAGCATGTTGCTAAAAGTGTGTACATGGCATGGGTGGCTGACATGAGTCTTGGGCGCTCGCCTTCAATGTGCCCTGCCGTCCCTCGCAGACATTGGCGTCATGTGCCTGCTTCAGGTAGGCGCTTCCACACAAATGACTGTGTACATGTCCATATACATACTGACCTTCTTATGGGAAGTATATGTACATGTGGTACATTTGTGTGCAGGTCTAGGTACATACTACGAAGTACTTCACACATTAGTGCTATAAAACAGAAGAGTATGTCGCGCAGCCCTGTGCTTGAACCTTCAGCAGGCAGGTCCTAAATGTTTTCGCATCGCCACGAGTGGCACACAGCAGTGCGCATCTCAGGGTACCTATGTGTCATGTGCAGCTGAGCCAGGCCAGCCAGCGCCGCACCGCCTGGGCAAAGCTTGTTGTTGAAGCAGGCGTGCTATTGACTGAAGCACACGTGTGGTCACCTCGCGTGTTGCGTGTGCGTTGGTTTTCATGCTCACAGTCCGCAGCGGTTGTGTGTGCGGCTGGTCGATTGCACTACTGTAAAATGCCTCAAGTGGCCTCTCAAGTGCATATTGCGGCGGCTCTTGTGTGCTCCTTAAGAGTCAAGTGGAGTGGCACTCTGCATTGTCGTGCAGTTGCCGTCCCACAGAGTCACTGCATGCACGGCCACACTACCACAGTGCTTGACATCCCTGCTGCAAACCGTTCCGTACCCCAACTCCAACTTCAACTTTTTCAACATTGGCCTCAGGTGCTCAACACGTTCATCATCACCCACGTGTGGAATGAGTACGCGGAGAAGGACCACAGGTGCGCATGCGCATGCACCGCATGCCACATCTCACCAACATATGTACTTGAACTACTTCTTAGAGGGCACTCGGTGCTTGTACTTAAACTACTGGTCAGGGCACTAGCTGCTACTTCAAGTATTGAGGGCCTGCACCCGCGGCACGTGCGTGAGCAAGCAGCTCCTGGCTGGGAACCCCCTGCGCAGCCCTTCTTAGCTTCAACACGACCTCTGTAAACACACTGTGATAACAGTCTGGTAAGCCGTTTTGGTTCCCTTGTCGGTGACTGACAGGTTGGGTGGTCAGGGCCGGCTGCAGCTGCTGTTGCTGCTGAGCACAAGTCGGTGCTCAGCAGCGCTCTCGGCGTACTGTCAGGCACTCAGGCAGTGCATGGTTGTCTCCTAGTACCACCCCTTGCCGCAGCCATGCACGAATGTACCATGGTATGTGACGTAAATACCTACTTTAAAGTATGTATATTAGTCGTAGAGACATGAGGGCATGCTCCTTTAAAGTATGTATATTAGTCATAGAGACATGAGGGCATGTGTGCACCAGCTATACTACGATATCTTATAGTTTGAAGTATGTCCAGTGCTCAATATGGGTCCACACATGGTACAGACTTGAAGTTGCTGCAGGTTGGTGCTGCTGCCACCACGCCGGTGGCGCCTCTGTTGCTGCCACTGCGAACTACCACTGCTGCTGGTGCTGCCTGCTACTGCGGCCGCTGAACGCCGCTGCTACCGCCGCTGGGCCGCAGCTATAGTGCCGGCAGGCGATGCTGCTGCCACCACAACAGCACTGGCCATTGCTGCCACTGCGAACAGCCGCTGCTGCTGCTGCTGCCTGCTACTTCAGCCACTCTAAGCCGCCACCGTCACTGCGCCGCCGCCGTAGCGGCAGCAGGTGATGCTGCTGCTGCTGCTGCCACCGTGACTGCGCTGGCCGCTGCTGCCACTGCAAGTAGCCGCTGCTGCTGCTGCTGCTGCTGCTGCCTGCAACTGGGGCCATTGAGAGCCACCGCCGGCACTGCGCCGCAGCGGTGGCACCGGCAGGTGGTGCGGCTGCCACCGCTACAGCGCTGACTACTGCCGGCACTGAGAAACCGCTGCCACGGATGCTGCCGCTGCCCACCGCAGATATGTCCACGAGAATGACAAGCACTCACTGCGGAACCTGCTGCTGGATGAGAAGTCTATGGCTTCGGAGAGCCAAGGAGTGGGGCCGCTCGAGGCGGCAAGGCGTGGGAGTAAAGCTGCCGCGCTGCCTGCGAGCGCCGCGCTGTTCTCCCAGCCGTCATGGTACCCCAGTGAGTAGTGACGGGCCACAGCCTACAAAATGCCGATTACTGCGTATTTACTTCAGTATACCGGTACTTCATACGTATAACATACATATACCAATATATGGTACTTGTGAATTAGGTAGTGGGCGTAAGCGGTGTTTAACGCACTCGTGTACATGCGCGATACGCGCCGTCTGCTGCGTTTTTGGGCGTTCAAGTACTACTAGTGGTACCCTGCGCTGTCTCACTACGTAGTACTAAGTAGTATAATGCACCAGACACACCGTGCTGTTCTCCCAGCCGTCGTGGTACCCCAGTGAATAGCGATGGGCCACAGCGCGTGTATTGTAAAGTGTTCGATGATCATGCCGTATAACGTAGGTATGAACGGCGTACACTGCGCTCGTGCAAATCTTTACTCACGCACTGTGCACACACATGCTGTTTTGGGCGTTGAAATGCGCAGTAGGTATGTCATACGGCGTGCAACGAAAACTGTATACGCTGTGTGACTCATCGCTGCTTATCACTCTCTGCTTCCGCAACCTGTCGGCATTTTTGTGCACACGCGCCATGCCGCTCTGCTGCCTTATTCGCTGTGCGCCACACGTAGTGATGGGTCACAGCGTATATTTGTTGCATTATACGCCGTATGACGTGTGTAAATACGCCGTATAACGTATGCAGATGAACGTATTTACACAGCAAACGCACTGTATATTGCGTTTCTGGGCGTAAAAATACGGACATATACGCCGTATTTTGTATAACGTATAAAATACGTTATTCGCCGTGACCCATCACTAGCCACGTGCGCTGACCCTGGGACCTGCTACTGTATTGCTGTGCTACTCGCCACTGCAGCTGTGCAGGGGCCAGTGGGCGGAAGCAGTGACGATGACTCAGACTCCGAGTCGAAGCGTGCCACGCACCCACACCGTGCGCCTACCAATGGAACCAGTGCAGCTGCTGTAGCGGATGGCCCCGGGGGCGGGTGAGCAACGAACAGCCTCACATAAAAGTACTAATAATACTATATAGGGATGGATGTATAGCATATGGCATCACATGCGGCCACTGTGGGCAGCACTACGCAACTGACACTTGCTGGTGCATTTTGCAGCATTACCGTCACGTTGAGTTGCCTACCTTGCAACACTCGTTCACTGGGTGGATTTGTCAATGCTGGGGGCCTGCTTCTGACCACGCTTGTACACGCCGCATGTATGCGAGGTGGTGCCGCTGCTGCGGCGTCAGGCGACTGGCGGTCAACACCCAAACCATCGCTGGCGCTACATCCAGCACAGCCGCATGTGCAACACAGCATTGGAGTATTACCAGGGTGACACACAGTCCTCAAGTCTGCACGCCTTTTTAACTGTCCCACCCCAAGCAATCTTCGCATGCCCCTCCTTACGCCGTGGCGCACGCAAGCGCTGGTTCACTAGTAACATGCACACTGCACAGCGAACTTTCATCATGGGGTTACCGACTACCTCGCTGGTGCCCTGGCCGCTGCGTGCTGGGTGCAGACCTGATGCCGAAGCTGCATCGTCACTGGTAGGGCACAGAGGCAGGCACTGGCGCACGCGGCAGCTTGCCATGGTGGCTCTGCAGGCAAGTGGTGGGAAGCCGTGCCTGCTGTGTATACCTACATAAAAAACCTGTTGCAAGTACTTCTGAAGTACTTCCGAAGTACATGTTTATACTTGCAGCTGTGTACTGACAGTACTTGTACTGACTTGCACTCATGGGTGTGTAAGAGCCCAGGTCAATGCATGCATGTGCATGTAGAGGTGATATGGCCATCGCGTGGACCTGTGCAGAAAGTCATAGGTGTACCGTTAGGTGATGAGGAAGTTGTACGAAGCAGCAAGTAGTTCTGACATGTACTGTAGTCACAAGCGTGCCAGGGGCATTCCTGGTATGCGTGAGGTAGTTGCCGCTGCGGACCGCAACGTACCAACGCCATGATATTTGCAGCAGCAACTGTGATGCAGGCGAGCACCCCCCTGCGTAGTGTTCACAGCAGCCAGTCACATCCATCCGTTCAGTATAAGGTTCAAGCAGTATGTTGGCACTTGAAGTACGCGAGCCTGTGCAACACAGGAACAAGGACAGCATGGTGCGCACTTCAACTATCATGCTGAAGTGGTGGTTTACTCCAAGCAGCCCGTTGCTCTTCTGCCCAAGCACAACAGTCTGTTACAGCTGGGGTGCATTGCGAGCATAGTTTTTAGAGATGGGGTGCGTTGCGTGCATAGTTTTTAGAGCTGGGGTGCATTGCGTCCATAAACGCTGTTGTGGGCAGTACACGATGCCGCCCGCAATGGGGCGCACTGCTGATCTGTGCAAGCATTTGCCTGCGTTTATTCATAAACCTGAAGTCGATGACCCGGCCCGTGTGCAGCCTCGGAGCGGGCCCGCAGCAGCGCCACTGCTACCACAGAAGCGACCTGCGCACTTAAAGCCTCTTCTCAACATACTTCAAGTATTACTTCAACTTTGTGGTGATCAACTTCAAATGTTGTGGGCTCAGCGTGCCGCTGCCTGCGCACTCGGAGCCCTGGCAAAAAGTGCTCGTCTTAACGCGCGATCACCGTTTCTCGTAGCATGCGCCGCAGCCCCATGCAGCCACGGCGCCAACGGCCACTTGCTATGCCTGCTGCCAGCACCCGCACTCGCGAACAAACCTCAGTTGCGAGTTGGCTTCCAGTACCAGATGTCAGTTGTTAACCTTCCTTCCTGTCTTTGTCGTGTACCTTGGCTGCGATCTGCTGGCTACCAGGACTTGTTGGGCAAAGACCACGCTGAGCGCCGCTGACGGTGCCACACCAGCGCCGACAGGCCGCAGCCGGCTGAGACTCCACACATGGGTCGAGAGGCGAGGGGGGCGTCCGAATGGGCAGGCATGTCCGCGATTGGATATAGCACTGTCTGGAGCCCCTACCTCACACCCTGCACTGCACATTTTTGGCGCACGCGGCGCCGGTGCGTGCCGGCAGCCAGCAGCGCCAGTTGCCTTGAAGTGGAGGTGCTGCGGGTTGCGCGCTGCGCACAGGGTGGGTCAGCGAGGGCGGCTGGTCGTCGGGACAGGCCGGGGTTGGCTGTGAGGATGGTGCAGGCACACACTGTGTCATGCCTGCAGCCTGGGGGGCTGAGTGGCTGCAGTCAAAGAGGTGTCAAAGCAGGCCGAAGGGCGGCAGTGCTGAGCACAAGTGCGCAATGCAGCGGTTGGGGCATTGCAGTGCGGCTGCAGCATGATGCTGCCGTTCCTGTGCGCCGTGGCACTGGTGCGGTTCGCAGGGCAGAAGGGCCAGTGCAGCGGTCCGATTGAGATTGGATGCATGCACACGTGCAAGCTGCGACCCACCAGCTGGCCAGGCACTGCATGGCGCTAGTGGGGTGGGCCCACTTCCGTAGTACTTCTGAAGTACAATTTTGTGAACGTGCACTTGTCAGTTCAGCGCGCTGGTGATGGACAGGGTGGCATGCGGCGTACCCCCAGGCAGTAGCCTGGCGTGTGCCGCAGTCGTTTATATGCGTGCACTGCCGGCAGTGCCCTGCAGAAACGCTAGTAATTTTGATGATGTGCACCTGTGGGTGTGCAAGAAGGTTGGACCCCCAGGTCGTGCATGCATGTTGGCATAGAGCAGAGGAGTGGACATGCTAGTTGTGTACTTGATTCTCTCTGCTGCTTCCACCTAAACCCCCGTGCAGCACTGCTACTCGTAGGTGCATGCGCTGCGTTTTGCCACTTCAAACACCTTGCAATCTAGCGCCATGGTGTTGAAGGTGGAGTGGCTGTTTCCAGCACACCGACTGCACCATGCTCAGCGAAGCAGGCGATGACACTGCACACCAATGGCACACCAGTAGGTGCAGTAGTGGCGGTACACTAAGTGGTCACCTCGCGCTGAATGCAACACGTGGTGGCACCTTGCGTGCCGTGCGCTGATGTGGTGCCCCTGCTGCTACTTGTGCAAGGTTCGCATGCGAAGTGGCTTCACCGGTCGACACGTTCATTGCGAGCGCTTGGCACACACATGTGCACACTGGCGACAGCGAATGACATGACAATGTGGGCCATGCCTGTGCTTGACCTTGGGCTAAGCCACGGCTTGTGTGTGCGTGCCTGCAAAACTGCTTCTGCATGAGGGTGTGCCCTGCCAGACAACCTGCCGTGGCAGGTCAAGCTCCAGCCTACCGGCCTCTGCTTGCGGCGCTGCTTTCTGTTGACGGTGCAACCCAGTGAGTATGCCTATATTGAAGGGGTATGCGCATGGCCATTGCTTCATGCTGGCTTGCATGACCTGGCTCCCCTTGCACGCCCATAAGCGCAAGCAAACCTAGGCCCGCTACTTGTTTGTGACCAAATTTGTGCTTCAGAAGCAGTTTTATTTATTTGCACTTGTGGGCGTGCAAGAGCCGTGTCAGCAGACCCTACTTCAAAAGTAGCATGGATACCTGCAGGTACTTTGGCAAGTATCATGCATGCACACACACACACCCGCTCTGTCAGGACTCCCCACAAGGCAGCATAGAAACCACAACAGACAACGCACGACACCCACATTGCCAATGATAGTTAAAAGCATGTCTGCCAGCCCGGTTCTGCATGCACACACGCGCAGTGGCGCACACGCGGGCGGCGCGGCGTTTCATTCTTTCTTGATCTTCCGGGTGTTTGGTGGTATGACGGGACGTAGGGAACCCCCAGCAGGGTAGGGGGGGGGGGGGGGGGGGGGGGAGGCCGAGCGGCAGCGCTGCACACTTATTGTGTGTTCAGCAGACAACTCGCCGCCCCAACACCAACCTTGCCAGTGGCAAGCTGGCTCTGCTGCTCTGCCTCTGGGCCGGCGCTGGACGTTTTGAAACATATACAGTAGCACTGGCACTGGCGGCATGGCGGTGCTCCATGCCGGCGCTGAAGTGGCTCCCATGCCAATCGTGCAGCATACAAAGTATGCGCACGAGGCAAGAGGGTGCCAGTGGCGTAGTTAGGGGGTCAGCATCTGCTGCTGCCGCCGCTTCGACTGACCACACATAGCTTTTGTACAAGGGCACGCAGTCTCCCCAGTTGGGCGGCCGCGCGCACCAGGCTCGCCACATTCAAAAATCAATCCCGTACACATGACATAGGGGCGGCTCCGCCTGCTCGCTACAGGCATGGGCGCATTGTGCATGGCTAGGCGCGATTGTGACGCTGCAATTTGTGTGGTGCCAGCGTTGGGTTGGAGCCCAATCGGTGGCGGTGAGGTACCACGGGTCAGTGGCGCAAGTCCAGCTCATGGCCACGGAAAGCTGCCAGCGCCTGCCCAAAATGGCACGGCCCGTGCAAGGGTGCGCGCCGTGTGATCGCACCAGGCAGGGATGTGGTGGAGTACAAACAGGTGTACACCCTGGTAGAGGCAAGTTCCCAGGTAAGTTCCCAGGAAAGTTCCTCCAGGAGCGTTCCTAGTACTACTCCTCTGGCCCAGGCGCAGCGGCGGTGCACCCCTCCTGCGGCTGCGCATCTGGCGGCGGTGGTGGAGCGGCGCTGGTTGCCGCCGCGGCGGTTGCGGCCTCGCGCAGGAAGTTGAGGGCCGCAGGCAGCAGGCCTGCACACAGCAGGTTTCGCAGGTGTTGATGGTAGTGTTGTAAGTGCACACGTGTGCATGCAAGCACATTTATAATGGAGTTTACTTCGAGCATGTACTACTTCAAAGTATTCATAGTACATAAACAAGTCTAATAAGAGTGCAATTGTACTACATGTGCGTACGTACATGTACAGTATGTACACGCCCCTGGGACATGGGGCTGTGATCAGTTAGAGTAGTGCTCTGGCAACATGCCAGGCTTCCCACAGTACTGAGCTTTCCCAGTTTGTTTTTCGCTACCTGTCTGATTTTCTGGTCACACGCACCGTGTGCAAAGGGCTTTCCGCGCCCTAAGCGGAGTTTAATAAGAGTACAATGGTACAAAAACAGTTGCGTCAGTTACATCAGTTACGCCCACCTCGACCAGCGCCTGCACGCCCCCGGAATACGCCACCCCGGATGCGCCCGCCGCCGCCCACCAGGTGGATTCACCCCATGCGCTATTTGCTGCCCAACGACATGTACTTCAGAAGTACGAAGAGGAGTACATACTTTTAAAGTGTACTGTTGTCGTGCAGCACAGTTTACGTCACTTGCGTCACTTGCGCTTCTGCCCACCATACCCCCCGCCCACCTGCCCATATTAAAGGGCAGTGCCATGAACTGCAGTACACAGCCGGTATAGTACAAGAGCAGTTACAGCAGTTACATCAGTTGCGCGCACCTTCACCAGCGCCAGCACGCCTCCCGAGTACGCCACCCCCGTCGCCCCCGCCGCCTCCCACCGGTGCGAGTGGGTGCGCCGTATCACCATCAGCGCCAGCAGCAGCGGCGCGCACGTGACCCCCAGGAACGCTCCCAGACCATACTGAAAGAACTTGCTCTTGGAAACTTCTCCGCACACAAAGAGAACCAGCGCGCCCGCCGCCAGCAGCGCCGCCAGCTCCGGCCGGAAGTCCGCCGCCGTGTGCACCGTGAAACCGCCGTAACCGCCGCCGTAACCGCCGCCATAACCGCCGCCGTAACCGCTGCTGCTGTAACCGCCATCGAAACTACCGTTGTAACTGTCGCCGTAGCCGGCGCCGGCGCCGCGAGCGGGACACCTGTCACGCCCGCCGCCGCCGCCGCCGCCACCGCCGCCGCCGCCACTGCCGGGGCTTTTGAAGTAGGAGGCGTAGTCATCACCGTAGTGGTAAGGCGTCTGGTGCGCGTGGGCACCGCTGGGGCGGCCGCCGGCAGCTGCGTGGGCGCCGCGTGGCGGGCCCAGGGGGCCCGTGTGCTCAGCAGAACTTGCTGCGCTGACGGAGACGCAGGAGCGGCCGAAGGGGGAGACGTTGAGGGCGCAGCGCGCGCGGTCGCGCTGCAGCAGGCCGGGGCAGGAGGGCTCCAGGAGGGCGGCCAGGGGGCCCAGGGGGCGCCAGGCGGGGGGGGACATCACCATGGCCTGCAGCATGGCGAGGGAGGGAGGGGAGGAGTTGGCGGGCGTTTGCAGGTGCTGCAGTGGATT
>JAULBY010051771.1:0-35853 GCA_032358315.1 Ophiocytium majus
AGGCTTATGCACAGACACTACGAAAGGCGAACAATGTTGCAAAGGTTAAAGAAGACAAGTTGCGTGCTGATATTGCCACTGGTCAGCGCAAGCTGTTCATTCCTGTCAAAGCCACCGAGTGCGCCGTATCAGCCACCAGTGATGCCACCATTGCCAGCGGAGATCACGGCGGAACAGCATCAGCCGAACTTGACAGAAAGACTGCTGACGATCTTATCGCCATCGCAGCCGAGGGAGACACCGCCATCCGCAAGCTCAACGCCTGCATCCAAACCTACGAAACCATGAGGACAACAAAATGACACAGTTAAGCGCCAACTTTAGCCTGCACGAAATGTGCAAAGAGACTGCCATGCGTATGGGATTTGACAATACGCCTGATGATGAGGCTACAGAAAACCTAAGACTGCTTTGCGAAAAGGTGCTGCAGCCGGTGCGTGAACATTACGGCAAAGGCGTCAAGGTTAATTCTGCCTACCGCAGTCCTGAGTCAAATGCTGCGGTTGGCGGGTCTAAGACCAGCGACCACTGCAAGGGTATGGCGGCAGATATTGAAATACCTGGCGTTCCCAATGCAGAGCTGGCGCAATGGATCATGGATAACCTTGAGTACACCCAATTGATTCTTGAGTTTTACACTAGTGGAATTCCTGACAGCGGATGGGTTCATGTCAGCTATGACCCCAACAACCTCAAGAAGCAAGAGTTGACGGCCACCAAGGTTGCTGGCAAGACTACTTACTTGAATGGCTTGGTGGCTTAATTGGCGCTCAACCTTGGTCAGCAGATAAGCACACCAGCGCAGCCAAACCTTGGCACGCCAACGCCTGCCTATGACCAAGGATTTTTGGCTACATCCTTTGGTGGACTGAATGTCTACTTTTCCAAGCTGACGGCGCTTTTTTCAGCAATCCTTGGACCGCGTGGTGGCAAGTACATCAACAACCCATATGGCGCGTTTGAGGACACCACAGATCAGACGGCTACGGCCAATACCGCCACATTGATGACATTTAACACAACAGACTTCAGTAATGGAGTTACTGTTGTGACAAGTGGAGGCAAGGCATCAAGACTGACAGTGGCACAGTCAGGAATATATAACTTGCAATTTAGTGTGCAATTTGAGAATTCAGATACACAAGAGCATGACTCCACCATATGGCTGCGTAAAAATGGTACTGATATAACTGGATCGGCTGGATTTGTCGGTGTACCAAGCTCACATGGCGGAATTAGTGGGCATTCAATTGTTGGATGGAACTACTTTGTAACTCTCAACGCAAACGACTTTGTAGAGATATGGTGGTCCACGACTAGCACTAACGTCTCGATACCAGCGTATTCTGCTGGCACGTCACCCACTAGACCAGCCACTGCGTCTGCTGTAGCTACGCTGTCGTTTGTCTCCAACCTATCGGTGTAATCATGGCACTAATTCCCCTCAAGATTCCCCCAGGTGTATACCGTAACGGCACAGAGTATCAGTCGGCTGGACGCTGGTACGACGCCAATCTGGTTCGCTGGTTTGAAAACACCCTGCGCCCCATTGGGGGGTGGCAAAAGCATTCCACGTCGCAGATGACGGGTATGTGCCGAGGTCTTATAACTTGGCGTGATAACGGTGGAGACCGATGGATTGGAGCCGGTACGCACTCCAAGTTGTACGTCATGTCTGCTGCCGGAGTCCTGAAGGACATCACTCCGACAGGATTTACGACAGGCGAGGCCAGTTCAGTCATCAAGACAGGTTACGGGAATGCCGCATATGGCTCCTACACCTACGGCACGCAGCGACCTGATACGGGACTCGCTACGCCTGCCACGACCTGGAGCCTCGACACTTGGGGCGAGTACCTGGTCGGGTGCAGCAGTGCTGATGGCAAGCTGTACGAGTGGCAATTAGGGTTCTCTACACCTACGCTTGCGGCTGCAATCACTAACGCACCGACAAGCTGCGCGGCGGTAATGGTCACCAGTGAGCGCATCATGTTTGCTTTGGGCGCATCAGGCAACCCGCGCCTCGTGAAGTGGTGCGACCAGGAGAACAATACCGTCTGGACGGCGGCAGCCACCAACCAGGCTGGTGATTTCGAGATTGCTACTGTTGGTGCTCTGAAGTGCGGCAAGCGTGTGCGAGGCATCAACATCCTTTTTACTGACGTGGACGCGCACGTCGCCAGCTACATCGGCCTGCCATACGTCTACAGCTTTGAGAAGATTGGAAGCGGGTGCGGGGTCATCTCGGCGCAGGCTGTGGCTGCCATCGACACGTCCGCGATGTGGATGAGCAAGTCGGGATTCTGGTCCTACGACGGTTTTGTCAAGCCAATGACGTGCGACGTAGGTGACTACGTCTTCAACAACATCAATCTGTCTCAAGCGTCCAAAGTCTACGCCGTACACAATTCTGCATTTGGTGAGGTGACCTGGTTCTACCCGTCCATCTCATCCAACGAGAATGACTCTTATGTCACCTACAACTACCGTGAAGGCCACTGGTCCATAGGATTGATGGCGCGAACAGCGGGAACTGACAGGGCGGTGTTTGCCAACCCGATGTTTGTCAGCACTGATGGTTACATCTACGACCACGAGATTGGCTACACCTACGACTCAGTCTCTCCCTACGCGCAGACAGGACCGATTGAACTCGGGAACGGAGATAACGTGATGGCCGTCAGGTCGGTGATACCTGACGAGCAGACCCTGGGCGAAGTCGCTATCTCTTTCACGGCAAGGATGTACCCGACGTCGGCAGAGTCAACCTACGGCCCGTACAGCGCCAAGGCTCCTACCGACGCTAGGTTCTCAGGCCGGTCAGTCAAGATGAAGGTTACCGGAAATGTCCTGGAAGATTGGCGGGTCGGCGTGATGCGGCTGGAGGCTACGTCGGCAGGGAAACGGTGATGGAGGATTTCTGGAGGCTGGCACAACACATCGAAGCGGCCTTAGAATACTCGGCAGGCACTCACACCCTTGAAGATGTTGCGCAGGGTGTGCAGGAAGAACGGTTCCAGCTATGGCCAGGAACCAAAAGCGCAGTCATCACAGAGATCATTGTCTACCCGCGACTCAAGAATCTGCACTTTTTTCTTGCTGGCGGCGACCTAGATGAACTCAGGCTGATGCGACCACACATCGAGGCTTGGGGTAAGCAGATTGGTTGCACGCGAGTTACCCTGGCCGGCCGTAAGGGCTGGGCAAGGACATTTTTAGCAGACGAGGGATATGCACCGAAGTGGCATATTCTTAGCAAGGAGTTGTAGATGGCGACACGAAACCGTTACGCTGAGATCATGGCGCAGTACGCGCAATCTCAGCCGTTTTCGTTCTTTGGCTACCCGTCCACCTACTCAGGTGGCTATGACGTTGCGCAACCGCAAGCGTCTGCTGCACCAGCAACTCGCTACGAGGAAATCATGGCGCAGCCTGCTGCACGAATGGGTGGTCAGGGGTTACCAACTGACTACAACCCAGAGTGGACTGCTTTGACTGATGCAGAGAAGGCTTCCTACTACGCTGAAAATCCAGGATGGTCAAAGTTCACACAATTAGGACAAAATCTTTTTGGGTTCACTAAACTTGGACTATTGCAAAAAGCTGTAGTACCTGATTTCGTTGCTAGGCAAAAACTGATTGCGCAAGGTATCAATCCTGATGATGGGTCGGGTGACCCAACTGCTGGCAGATACATGGGTTATACAGATGCGTATGGTAGTGACCCATCAGCATCATTTGGATTTGTCCAAGCTCCTGGAGAAACCCGTGGTGGATTTGTACCAGTAAGCCAACAACAAGTAGCAGCAGCACAGGCTGCACAAGCAGCAGCAGATTCAGCTGCCGCACAAGCAAGCGCAGCAGCCGCTGCACAAGCAGCAGCGCAAGGTGACACCAGCAACTACAGCAACGAAGGCCGTAGTGGCGGTGGTGGTGGCTACAGCGGAGCGCCAAGCGGTGGCTCTGATGTTGGAAGAAGCGCGCCTGGCTCTGCTCACTACGCTCAAGGCGGTCACGTCTCCATGATGCACTTGCAAGGACCGAACCCAATGGGTCCTGATGACGGTTATGGCGCTCTGAAGGATGGCGAGTACGTCATCAACGACAAGGCAGTTAAGAAGTACGGTATCGAGTTGATGGATGCCATTAACTCGGGCAAGATTTCAAAGGGCAAGCTGCGCGGCTTGCTCGAAATGTAAGGAGAACGATATGTCTAAAGGCGGCGGCAGCACTACTGCAACAACATCCATTGACCCTGACCTGAAGGCGGCCTATCTCCGCAATGTCAGCCAGGCTCAGAGCGTTGCGGGTGCATTACCTGTTCGGCAGTTTGCAGGGTTCAATCCTCTGTACCAGGCTGGTGAGCAGCAAGTCACGAATGAGGCTCTGACGCCATTCACTGGCGAGTCCATCCAGCAGTTTATGAACCCCTACGAGAACGAGGTGGTCCAGCGATCTCTGGCTGATGTCGGTGGCGCATTGGATGTCCAGCGTCTTAAAGACCGGCAGGCAGCTACCGCTGCACGCGCCTTTGGTGGGTCACGCCAAGGAGTGCAAGAGTCACTCTCAAATGCAGCTGCCATGAAGCAGGCCGCTGATACCGCAGCTCAGTTGCGTGCAGCGGGTTACAGCCAGGCGGCTGGGCTGGCTCAGTACGCGAAAGGCGCGAACATCTCCGGCGGCCAGGCAGTTATGGGCCTGGGCGGTGCGCGTCAGCAGTTGGAGCAGGCTCAGTTGGATGCCCTGCGCAACATCGGCCTGGAGAAGCTACAGATTGCCACTGGTGGACTCAGCACTCAGCTACCGAATCTCGGGATGACTCAGACGCAGCCGTACTACACGAACCCAGTGTCAGGCGCTTTGGGTGGTGCTACTGCCGGTTACCAGTTGGGTGGTCCTTGGGGCGCTGGTATCGGTGGTCTGCTTGGATACTTTGGATAAGGGGAACAAGATGGCATACCCGTATGACTTGCACCAAACGGTACCTAATGACCTGATGCAGTATTTCCTGGGCAGTGGTGGTGGCGCAGTACGCTTTAACAGGAACTACCAGCCAACTGTGCAGCAGTACATGGCAGGAAGAAGCCGTCCTGGCGCTGAGAGCCTGTATCGCCGACAAGCCAGCCCACTGGCCGCTAACCTATACCCGAATGTAGGTGGTATGGGAGACTTTACTCCTAGCGCGGGCCTGATGGGTGGAGAGATTCAACCATCACCTGATGCTGAAATTGCTGCCGCTGGTGCAATGTTTAAGAACCCGAACGAACTAGGGTTCCAGCCTGGTGGGTCGACTATGCCTACCGTTCAAAATGTTGATGAAACTCAACAGCAAGCCGCACCACAGCGCACTCTTGGCCTGCTGGGTGATCTGTTTGGCGGTGCATCCGCACTTGACGAGTACATGACGCCGGAGCAGAAGGCGCAGCTACAGAACCAGGGTCTGATGTCTGCCGCCATGCAACTGCTCGCGGCATCAGGACCTAGCCGAGTGCCAGTTGGACTTGGCCAGGCTCTTGGTCAGGCTTATGGTGCAGGCCAGCAGGGCTACACGGCAGCGCAGCAGAATCTGCTGCAAAGCATTGGCATGAAGCAGAAGATGGATGAGGCGAAGGCCGCGAAGGATATGCAGGCCAATGTGGCCGGTTTCCTGTCTCAGCCTGCACCCAAAGGCGTTGACCCCAAAGAGTTCAAGGCGCAGCAGTACATGAAGCTGGCAGACGTTTACGCTGCACGCAGTCCTGAGCAGGCCAGCAAATTTTTTGACATGGCGCAGAAGCTGATGCCTGCGGCAGATAAGCCAGTTGGTGAACCATTTAGGGCTGCCGATGGTAATTTTTATCAGCGTACTGAATCAGGTGGTGTTAAGTTGTTTGGTGGTGGAACAGTGACGCCAGCAGCTAAACCTACTGGTAAACCTGAGCAGCAATTGGTTGATGGTAAGGCTCAGATGGTCCAGTACTATGATGATGGAACCTTTAAGGTTGTATCAGGAGTTGGACAAGTAGCTAAACCGCAAGGTGAACCAAGAATGCAGATGATTGGTGGCGTACCCAAGATGGTTCAGTATTACGACGATGGAACAAGCAAAGTTCTTGAAGGAGTATCGCAATTCAACGCTCCATCTACATCAATCACTGATGTAGAGTTTTTAACTGGTAAGCCATTGGCTGGAACTGGTGCTGCTGGAGTTGCAAAAGTTCAAGACTACCGTAAGTCTGGCACTGGAAGCACTAGCGTATCTGTGAACACTGGTAAAGAAGGATTCAAGAACGAATTTGACTTGAAGAAAGAATTTACCAACGAGCCTGTATATAAAGAATTCCAGAGCATGAAAAGTGCATTCTCTCAAGTTCAGGAATCGCTCAAGAAAGAAAATCCTATCGGTGACGTTGCAGCTGCAACCAAGATCATGAAACTGCTCGATCCTGGATCAGTGGTGCGTGAGTCTGAGTTGGGTATTGCTATGGCGGCAACCGGAAAGATGGATCGCTTGACTAATTACGTTGATATGTGGAAGAAGGGCACTCTGCTTACTCCTGCACAACGTGCTGAATTTGGTTCGCTTGCAAATGAGTTGTACAACGCATCTGCTAATGCATACAACGCAAAACGTGGAGAGTATGCTAACTTTGGTGCAAAGTACGAGATTGATGCCAATACGGCACTTGGAGCAAATGCACCAGTGTTTACATTTGCGCCACCAGCATCAGCCGGTGCTGCTGGACGGCCACCATTGAGTTCAATTATCCGACCACGAGGAGCGCAATTATGGCTGGAGAGAAATCAGGATGGGATGAGTGGAAAGACTTAAACGCTCAAATCTTGGAGGCTAAAAAGGCCGGATATAACGATGACGAGATTGCTCAGTTCTTACAGACGCAGCCCAATATAGGGCCACAAGTAAAGACTGCGATGGAGAGCAATTACGCTGCACCTGAGATTGTGAAGTCAATCCTGGAGCGCAAGTCGCCATCGTATGAGATGGGCGCTCAGAAGTCCACAGCAGAAAAAGCAATTATCACTGCGATGCAAGGCCCGACGCTAGGCTATTTCGATGAATTGGCTGGTGCAGTTGCTGCGCCTTTGCTCGCGTATCAGCAGAATATTCCGCTAGGCCAGGCATACCAGCAGCAGCGTGACGTAGTTCGCGGTGCTACTGAGTCTTACACGAAAGAAAGCCCCTGGATATCCGCTGGATTGCAGGGTGCAGCATCACTTCCATTGGCGATGTCAAACCTGACAAGCAGAGCAATCGGTGCTGCTGCACGTCCAATTGTGTCTGGAGTTGAGGCAGTGGCTCCACGAGTAGCCGCTGGTATGCAAAGCGCAGGACGCTACCTTGCTGGCGCACCAGCCGCCGGTCAGACTATGGGTATGGGTCAGCGCATGGCGCAGGCCGGTGCTGCTGGAGTCGGATATGGCCTGGTAGGTGGAGCTGGGTCGTCAACCGGTGAGGACATGGGTCAAATCACCCAAGACGCTCTAAAGAGTGCAGCAATTGGTGGCGTACTTGGCCCTGTAAGCCAGCCAGTGATGGCCGTACTCGGAGCCGGTGGCCGACAGATTGCTGCACGGGTATCTGACACGGCAGCATCACGCTACGCCCAGCAGAAGGTGGCAGAGGCACTGCTGCGCGATACGCCACCAGACCTGTTGCAAAGCGCACTCACCATGTCTCAGGCGCGTATGGGTAAGCTCGGACCAGAGGCGCGTATTGCTGACGTTGGAGGCGCTAACGTGCGCGGCTTGCTGGATACGCTGGCGACCCTGCCTGGTGAGACTAAGCAGACGCTGGAGCGTGCCATCCGTGAGCGCCAAGCTGGCCGCGCAGGGCGCATGATGACTGCCGCTGATGAGGCTTTGGGAACGCAGGGCGCTCAGTTCCAGCAGAGCCTAGACGCATTCAATACTATGCGTAGGACTGAGGCCCGACCTTTCTACCAGGCTATCGAAAACGCCAGCGTGACGGTTGATGACAATCTACTGAACCTGTTGCAAAAGTCTAGGGACTTGCAAGGCGGTGCTGAGACATTGTTCCGTCGGCAGACAGGACAAGAAATCAACCTGGGCAACCTTAAAAAAGGCGATATCGTACCTATGACGGTGCTGGACTCTGTCAAACAGTCTTTGTACGACGCTGCACAATCAGCAAAGCAATCAGGCAGCGGGAACCAGGCGCGTGCCATTGACGATATTCGCGTCAACCTGACCAGTTTCCTTGTTGACAAGTCACCAAAGCTAGGAGGTCAGTCGGCATATCGGCAGGCGCTGGAGAAGTGGGCAGGACCGTCGCAGATGATGGATGCTGCTGAACTTGGGCGCAAGGCAATGACTGGAGACATTGTCAACTTTAGACAGGAATTGACTGCCTTGTCCCCGTCAGAAATTGATGCTTTCCGCATTGGTGCATTGCAGTCCTTGCGCCAAAAGACAGGCACAGAGGCCGGTCAAACATCACTGCTGAAGATGTGGAAGGAACCAGCTACTCAGGAGCGCCTAAAGGCAGTATTTGAGAATGACTATCGCAAGTTTGCTGCTGCTGTAGCTCAAGAGGCGCGACTCAAAGGTCTAGAGTCTGCTGGCCGTGGATCGCAGACAGCAGCACGCTTGGCTGGAATGACTGACATAGATATTGCTCCTGCTATGGCTGCCGGTCAGTCTGTAGCAAGTGGCAATATTCCAGGAATGATTACATCAGCAGTTGGCATGGCAAACAGAATCAGTACACCGGAACCTGTGCGCAATCAGATGGGACAGATTCTGCTATCGCGTGACCAGCAACGACTTAACGATCTTATGATGGAGTTACGCCGACAAGGTGAGGCTCGATCACGCGCTGCTGGTCTTGGTGGTTTCACTGGTGGCACTATCGGTAGCAATGTGCAACCGTATTCCGCTGGACTACTTGGAGACTAGACGATGGCAACAGCATACCCAGGTGGTCTGCGCAAGCGCGGTGGCTTGCTGGACTACGAGGACACCATACAGGCAACACCACGCAATCCATTCTTTGGTGGCGTGGCTGACTTGCTAGGCCAGGCGTACAAGCTGCCTGAGATGCCGCGTTTGGGTGTACCTGGATTGGACTTTGTGGCCGCAAACCGCAACCGCTTGATGGACTTGCTAGGCGTCGGTGATGTGCAAAAGACTGCTGAAGCCTTGTCCTATGGGAACAGGCTTGGAACTGGCGCAGGCATGACGTACCAGCCGCTTCCTGAGACTATAGGCGCTGCGATGGCGCTTGCGCCTATGGTTGCACCAGCAGCACGCATGACTGGTGAGGGTGTAGCGACTACAGGCCGATTTGTTGCGCCGAAAGCTGGGCAGTTGGCCGAGCAGTACATGGTAAATACAGGAGCGATCCTGCCATTGGATGTGTACCACGGCACACCGCATACATTGCCACCTACTCAAAGGAATTTGCTAGGCGAGTTTGATGCAAGCAAAATCGGGACAGGTGAAGGCGCACAGGCTTACGGGCATGGCATTTATGTGGCTGAGAATCCTGCTGTGGCGCAAAAGTACAAAGAGCAGCTTGGCACGCAAATGCAATACAAAGGGCAGCAGTTTTATGACCCAATAGTTGGTAGAAAGACTGCGACTACTGGCAACACTGAGATTGATGACTACTTGCTTTCTTACCTTGGCGACACTGGTGTTGTTCGCAAAGAGTTACTTAATGCTGCAAAAGAAATGAGGGCTTCTAAAAACCCTCAAGCATTAAAAGAATATCAAACCTTGATGGCTGAGTTTAGGAAAATAAGGCCAGATGTAACAGCAGCAAACACCGGCAACTTATACAAAGTAGATTTGCCAGACGAAAAGATAGCGAAGATGCTGGATTGGGATAAGCCGCTAAGTCAGCAGCCAAACATCTTGAAAGTGTTAGAGAAAAACTACCGTTCTGATTATTTAGATATGTTTAAGAATCGGCCTGGAAGCGATTTTTATAAAGCAATTTCTGGAAATGCAGGAGTGGAAGATTTGAGGGCATTGGGGTCTTCTGAGTTAACAAATCTTGGCATTCCAGGCATCAAGTATTTAGACGAAATGTCGCGTTCCGCAGGCCAAGGCACACGCAACTTTGTCGTGTTTCCTGGAGAAGAAAAGAGCATGACAATCCTAGAGCGTAACGGGAAACGAGCAGAAGAACTGAAACGTCTTCAAGCTGGCGGCTTGCTGGCTCCATAAAAAGCTGCCATCAGAGGATGCACCTTGATCTTGCGCCTGGTGGCACGGTCACGCGCTAACCGGAAATCCTTTGCGTCTGGTGACTCTTTGTTCCGCATCCGCTTAACGCGCTCATATCCTGTGAATGCTGGTGGCCTGGGAACATCAGTGCCTTTGCCTATCTTGTAGACGCGAGCGATAGTTCCACCTGTACGCTGCCAGCCTGCGATGTAGACCTGACCTTTCTTATACAGTTTGTTCATGTTGTTTTCCGCTGCACGTTGCGATAGGAACACGGCAGCCGCCAGCTCCTTGCACGTCATTGGCTTCTTCAGCGCCTGCTGAATCTGCTTTATTCGGGTAGGGTTCATGCTTATTTGTAATACCCAAGTTTTCGCAAGGTTTCCACAGACTTAGGTGGGCGTGGAGCATCATCCGGTTTTGCCTTGCCTTTTTCAGCTACTGACCACATAGGCACTGGAGTGACTCCGGTCCACTCCATGACGTAGACATCATCCATCTTCACCAGCACCTTGCGGACATAGCCAACGGTGATGCCTATGGCTTTGGAAATCTGCAACACAGTCAAACCGATAGGCACAGCCCATAACAGGTTACGAATCTTGTCTGGGTACTCGCTGGTGCGGTCTCCATCAACCACGCACTCCTTGGTGCTGAACCTGTGTTCATTGGCGCACTCATATCGACGGTGCATCTCATTGTGGGGTCTGCCACGGGTCTCAAGCGTCACGGCCCACGCTTTGCATAGTGGGCACTTCACTTTTTCAATCCTTTGATGAAGGTCGCAAAACTGTCCTGCGTGGCTTGCCCAAAGCCTTTGATTTCACCGATGCGGGAAGCGGCTTCATCTAGTGCGGCGTTCCATTCGCTGTGCGCTGGCATTGCCTCAAGTTCACGGCGCTGTGGTGGATGCGGTGCATATTCCAAAGCAAGAACTTCTATGTTGCCATCAGAAAGCCGCTTGATGATGCTTACGCTGTTTCCGTCTTGGCCCCAATCAACACCCCACCACGCCACAGGCTCCTGCGCTGGCTGTGCTAAGGATATTTGCCCTGTTCCGTTACAAGGCTTGCAAGTCGCAATAGGAGATTCTGGAATGCCCGTATCTCGGTCACCAGTTCCATCACAGCTTCTGCATGGGCGTGTAATGCTAGGCTCCTGCAACTTGTCCGCAGCCGCATCACGCTTTGATTCAAATCCGGTCATAGCATCCCACCTTTAAGCGTGATGCAAGTGCCATCTATTAGCGTGACCATCTGACCACCTTTGAGGGACATCCTGCGTAGGTTTTCTTTCTGGTCCTCAACCGCCTGGCGGCACTCGGACTCGCGGCTGAAGTAGCGCATCGACTGCATGAACTCGCAGTTCCCGTTCATGCACACGAACAGGACGGGTATGTATAGGACGTGAATCATGCTTTGCACTCCTGGGTCAACAACGCGGCGACAGTGCCGCACATAGGCTCATATGTGTAGTAGCCCCAGGCCATGCAGGCTGCGACTATGAAGGCCACAAGGCCAATCACAAAGAAGGCCCAAGCTATCAGGCCGAGGACCAGGCTGGCCCATGACTCAATCTCATCGTCTGTATCCATGATGCGTACTCCGGTGAATCAAACACAAACAGCATGGCGCACAGCGCCACAACGATCAGGCTAGTGAGCCTTGGCATACGCCAACTCAGTCTGGGTGGCTTTCAGTTCCTGGCGCAGAATAGCCATCTCAGCGTCCACGCGCTTCTGCACAGATTCAACACCACGCGCCCAGCCTGCCAGTGCCGCCTCGGTGCAGGCCGTGTGCAGGACCGTTGCCAGGTCATCACGGGACAAGATGCCGAAGTCGCCAACCGCTGGTAGGTGCGCGAACACGGTCTTCTTGATCTCGATCTCTAAAGGGTTCATCATGCGATCCACCATTGAATAGTTACATAGGCCAAAACGGCGAGGATTGCTGCCGATAGCAGCGCGTCATAAAGTGATTGTTTCATCCTCCGACTCCGATCTGGTAGGTGGTGGTTAGGTAGTGGTTCTGCGCCATCACCTGACGCTGCTCTAAGCCGTACTCATTCTCACGGCGGCGCGGAATGAAACGCTCAACGAACCCACGGTGCGGGAGAACGAACCCGTAAGACATAGGCTCATGGAAGAAGTTGCGCTGCGAGAGTTCCGACTCGCGCAAAAAGGCTTCTGGGTTCTCGCGTTGCAGGGAGGCGGCGACCTTGTCAATCTGCTCGCCTCCAAACTTGGAAGCAGCGCGTAGCTGGCTGCGTTGGTACTCGGTAAGTTTCATTACATTCTCCTGTTGTTGATGACGAGCGAATCATATCGCAGTTGATTACTGAATCACAAACAGCAGTTGCGAAATGGGGTAGGGAAAACACCTACACATTTCAGTGTAGAATCCATCAACAAGGAGATGATAATCTAATCATGGAAACGACCACACAATCTGCCATCAGGGCCATCCGCGAGAAAGCGGAACGGTCCGGTTTCACTCTCTCGGATGTCGCCTACGCGGCAGGCATTGACAAGGCCCAGGTCTCGCGCTGGAGCACCGGCAAGGTCATTCCCTTGTACTCTGCCGTAATCAAGCTGCAAGAGGCTTGCGATGCGCTGGTGGAGGCCAGGCTGCTGGTGCTACAGAAGGAGCGCGAGCAATGAGCTACGTCATTGGAATCGACCCTGGCATCAGCGGAGCCATTGCTAGGTTTGAATGGTATAGCCAAAGCCTAGTGGAGGTCATTGATATGCCTACGCTAGAAGTGGACTCAGGCAAGACAAAGAAACGGCATATCAGCGCGGCATGGTTGCGCGACATCTTGGCTTGCTATCCAACAGCTCACGTCGTCATTGAGAAGGTTGGCGCTATGCCTGGTCAGGGTGTCAGCAGTATGTTCAACTTTGGGCGCAGCGCAGGCATCATAGAAGGCGTTGTGGCCGCCTTGCGGATGCCAAGCACCTACGTCACTCCTGCCACTTGGACGAAGGCTGTAGGCCGCGCAGCGGGTAAGGATGCCAGCCGTATGCGTGCGATGGAACTGTTCCCTACACGCGCTGACCTGTTCAAGCGTGCAAAGGACGATGGCCGCGCAGATGCTGCACTGATTGCATATTGGTACATAACGAAAAATGCTTGACCAACTACGCACCATGCGCGAACACGTTATCTGGCTAGGTACTCAGCTAGAGAAAGAGCGCGAATCATCACGCGAGAAGACTGTCCTGCTCAAGCGCATCCTGGACCCAGATGATCTGGGTCACGCGGTCACCAACGAAGTACGCAAGCAAGCCTACGCAATCATTTCAAACGACCACGAAAGAGAGAGAGAAAAATGGAACGTATCAAACTAAGACCGAGCGCCGCATCACGCTGGATGGCTTGCCCCGCAAGCGTTCACCTGTCTGTCGGCATCCCTGAATCGCCTAGTGGTGAGGCCGCGCAGATTGGCACTGCCATCCACGCGCTGGCCGAGATGTGCTGGCAGACAGAGGATGACCCGAAGAACTACATCGACAAGCTGGTGGAGGGTATCCGCATCACTGAGCAAAACGCGGAATTCGCGCAGTTGCACTTGGACACCATCAAGCGCCTGGAGACTGAGCTAGGCCGTGTCCTGGTGGAGCAGCATGGGACGGTCCTTAACACCATGCAAGTGTCACTCTCTGGGACGTGCGACGTTGTCGGCTACAGCGTGAAGGATTCGATCATTGAGATTGTTGACCTGAAGACCGGACGCAACTACGTTGACGCCGACTCGGCGCAATTGAAGATTTATGCGCTGGCGATGATGAAGGCATTGGGCGACTTCCAGACCATCAGGCTGACCATTGTGCAGCCGCAGGTAGGCGCTAACCGGACGTTTGAGATGACGCTGGCCGAACTTAACGAGTGGCGCGATAGCGAACTGATGACCGCGGTCAATGAGATTGCGGCCATGAACGCTTACCCGACACCTACAAAGGACGCCTGCAAGTATTGCCCTGCGAAGTTACACTGCCCAGCCCTGCGCGAGAAGGCTTACGAGTTACCGCTGGCGCCTACCAAGGAACTCAGCGAGAGCGAGATTGCTACCTGGTTGGAGCAGGGCGAACTGGTGGAGGCGTTCTACGAGGAGCTGAAGAAGGTGGCGACCAAACGCCTGGAGGATGGCGCGGCAGTGCCAGGTTGGAACCTGGTCCCGAAACGCGCTATCCGCAAGTGGAAGGCAGACATCGACATCAGCGACTTGCCGATTGAGACTGCCAAGCTGTACAAGAGCGAGCCAATCACGCCAGCGCAAGCTGAAAAATTACTGAGCAAAGATGACCGGCATCTGCTCGACGATTTGACAGAGAAGGTCTCTTCTGGGCTGACTCTGGCAAAGATGGCGGAATCCTCCGACATCTAACACTGTGCTAACGCACGAAACTTAGGAAACTGAAATGCTAAATTTATCTTCTAACTCTGGATCAGGAAACAGCTACATCCGCTTTGCACCACAGGCCAACGCCTGGACAAACCGCGATGGTGAGGAAATCCAACTCAAGAAGGTGGTCATGGACCTGGACTCGGTGCAAACAGGCTGGCTGATGATTGGTGCTGGTGTACGCGATTGGCAGCCGGATGTGGTGTTGGGCGCTAAGAGCCAGTCGCCTGGCGAGGGCTACAAGCGCGGGTTTGTCGTGACGCTGTACTCAAAGGAACTCGGCCTGGTCGATTGGAGCGCCAATGCCTACGGTCCATGCAAGGGCTTTGAGAAGATCTACAACGAGGCCGACAAGGCTGCCGGTGACAACGCAGGCAAGCTGCCGGTCATCGAGTACGTTAACTCTACGCCTGAGAAGGTTGGCAAGGGCAACACCCGAGTGCCGAACTTCAAGCTGGTGTCGTGGGTGGCGCGTCCCGCTGGCATGGATTCCGATGGTGGAGAGTTTGCCGAGCCGGAGCCAACGCCAGTACGCAAGGCGGCCAAGCCAGCGCCTGCGCCTGTGATGGATGACGAAGAGTTTTTCTAACCAGTAGTCTGGTGGCCGGTGGCTGATCCCCACCGGCTTTTTTTTCCTCTAAAAATTGAGAACAAGAAAATGGACACTGAAACAATAGCCAAGGCCCTGGGCAACGCCAAGAAGGTCAATGGGAACTGGCTTGCAAGCTGCCCTGTACCTGGCCACGGCAGAGGCAACGGGGACAAGAACCCGTCTCTTTCCATCAAGGAAGACAATGGAAAGTACCTGTTCCACTGCCACGGTGGCTGCGACCAGCACAGCGTATTTGACGCGGTACGCGAACGCAACCTATTGCGAGCACTTCAGCGCCAGGAGTACAGTCTCGCGCTCATTAAAGGTGAATTGATGACTATGCCAACGCTGGAGCAGGAGTGGGAGTACAAGGACGAGCAAGGCGATACGCTGTTCGTAAAGCGCCGGTTCAAGACCAACACCGAGAAGGGTAAGACGTACTCACTGCACAAGGTGGATGCAGCAGGCAACCGCAAGGGCAGCATGACAGGTGCGCGGATAGTGCCTTACCGGCTGCCGGAACTCATCAATGCCAGGGAAGCCGGCCGCGCCATTTACCTAGTGGAGGGCGAGAAGGCTGCGGATGCCCTTGTCAGCATTGGAGCCATTGCCACAACGTCTCACGCCGGTGCAAGCCACTGGCCGGAAGACATTACCCAGTATTTCACCAACGCGGTAGTGATAGTGGTTCCGGACTGTGACGCTCCTGGCTGGAAGTACGCCAAGCGGGTGGTGGAGGCGCTATTACCTGTTGCCAAAGCAATCCGAGTGCTGGACCTGAACCTACCCGAACTTGGGGATGATGCTTACGAGTGGGTTACGGATGGCGGGGATCGGGCTAGGCTTGCAGAACTCGCCAAGGCGTTGCCCGTCATCACAGACGTCAACCAGGTGCATACACCCGAGTGGATTGTTCCACGGGAAACTACCGAAGTTACTGTAGAACCCGATAACTTAGATAGAACTGATGAGGCGCCAATCTTGATCCCGCGTCAGCTACTTAACATCGAGCCTTGGGACTCGATTGAGGATGAGCCGGTCGAGTGGCTGATTGAGAACGTCCTGCCGAAGAAGGCTTTCGCTGCGCTGTACGGGCCGCCAGGGTCATACAAGTCATTCGTGGCGCTAGACATTGCCGAGGCGGTGGCGACGGGCAGGACGTGGATGGGGCGGGAGGTGCAGTCGGCAGGCGCTGTGCTGTACATATGCGGGGAGGGATTCGGAGGCATCGGCGCACGCATCAAGGCCTGCAAGCTGCACAACCACACGCAAGCTGGCGCCGAAATCTACGTCATCAGGGCCGCCATCAACATGAGGAGTAGCGCAGAGGACTTCGACCTGCTGGTGGCATCTATCAAGGACCTGATGGAGAAGACCGGCGTCCAGTTTGAGCTGGTGCAGATTGACACCTTAGCCAGAGCGTTTGGCGGTGGCAACGAGAACAACTCGGAGGACATGGGAGCTTTCATCCATAACGCGGGACGGATTCAGCGGATGCTGGGCTGCGCCATGATGGTCCTGCATCACTCGGGTAAGGATGCTACCAAGGGATTGCGGGGACATTCCAGCCTACTCGGAGCCGTGGACACCCAACTGGAACTGCTGAAGATTGATGCAACGCCGAACCCGTCCAGCCCGATAGCTGGCAGTGGAATCCTGACCATCAGCAAGCAGAAGGATGGTCAGGACGGGCTGAAGATTGGCTTTGAGATGGTCAAGGTGGAGATTCAGAGCAGCCAGCTAGGGTTAGCAGACGCGCAGATCAGCCTGGCGGTCAGGGCCAGTGACGAGGCAATGCAGCAGCAGGCGCAGGCTGATGCAGTCCAAAGACAAGACAAACCACGCAAGCTGCAAGAGAACCAGCAGGTCGCCCTGAACGCTATCCACAAGGCACTAGAGAAGAATGGGCACATGACAAATGTGGGGAACGAGCGCCACAAGACAGTGTCTATCGCAGAGTGGAAAGAGGAGTTCGTGAAGCTAAAGGGTGACAGCAGCAGCATAAACACGGACTTTTACAAGGGCAAGAAGTCGATGTTCGCTAAGGAATTGGTGGGCTACCATAAGACGGATGTAGCGGAATACGTCTGGGTTATCTACCCTGACAAGGACAAAGATGAGCCGTTTGTGGCTTCATTCTGATAGCCGACTTATGGAGTTGGCTATGAAAACATGGCAAGCTGGCTATGTACTTTTGTTTGAGAAACATAGCCGACTTGTAAAAACATGGCAAGCTGGCTATGTGCAAGTCGGCCAGAAATAGGTAGTCGGATAGCCGACTTTCATAATATTGCTTAATGCAATATGAAGTCGGCTAGTCGGCTATCTCGGAATTTTGGAAGTTGGCTATGTTTGAAGTCGGCTATGGAAAGGTTTAGAGATGGCAACGAAGAAACTTACGGATAGGGACGTTTTCCCATCGGACCCTTTTAAGGTCTTTGAGCACTCGCTGATGGTTGAGATGGAACTGGCGAAGCTGGAGCATGAGAAGACATGGGGCATTGACCGAGTGATTGACCTGGTGGATGCAGAGTTCCGCAGGAAGTTCAACGCGCAGCGGGAGCGAATCTGGGAGGCCAGCAAAGCGCGTGACGAGGAACGGTTGGAGAAAGCCATCAGGGGAATGATTGCGGCCTACAAGGCGCTCACCAGATGGGCGACTGAGGCAGGCATAGAGCAGATGCCTAAAATCGATTGCATGGAGCGAAGGATGGCCGACGGGAGCCTGATGGTCATCGTGAGGGACAAGCAGATGGCTACCTGGTACGAGCAATTCCGCAAGGAGCCAGGCTCACGCTCGATCTGGACACTCGCGGAACTGGAGGTGGTGATGACGGGTCCGACGCTGACTCAGGTACGCGAGATCAAGGCAGCGATTCCTGGTTCGACAATGGTTCCCGTGACGCCGCAAGGTTCAAGCGGGTTTGAGGAGATGGAGAATGACATCGACATTAGCAAGCCGTTCAAGGGCGGGAAGATGTTTGATACGAAGGCAGCAGAAAGGGTTAAGAATGAGCGCAGGACGTGATTTGTGGGATGAGGTGGTGCGTAGGGTGCTTGAGACAACGAAAAACGCTTGGAGGGTCATGTAATGCCTGGGAATCCGAAGGTGAGAGCAGATATCGCGCTGCTGGAGGACATCGATGACGAGTTGATACTGTCGATGTTTGAAGAAGGACGCAGCAAGGCAGACATATGCCGTGGCCTAGGCATAGGTCGGCGTGCGCTCGATACGTGGATATCGGACAACGACTACGAACCTATAATTACGCGCGCGCGGGTGGAAGCGGCCTCGCATTTAGCCTGCGAGACACTCGCTATCGCGGACGGCATGGACGTTGACAACGGCCAGCGCGACGTGCAGCGCATCCGGACGCGGCAGTGGCTCGCGGAACGCTGGGATCGCAAGACATACGGCACTGACAAGGCGCAGGCCGTTAACATCAGCATCCAGGGATTGCGCATGGAGGCGCTGCGCCACGTCGAGGTGGTTGAGCAGTTATCCACAGACCGGATGCCAAAGTTATCCACAGAATGAGCGCATTTGCTCAAGGATTAAGCAGAAACACGCATAATCACCCTGTTTTCATTCACATAATGGACACTGTGTTAAGTAGTCTGCTCGAACTAAGTACAGACGCGCAGTGGAATACTCAATGGAATCATAGGCTTACGCGCACCACGTCGCAACGTCAGAGGGGACGCAGCCAGTGCTGAGTTATCCACAGGCTGCGCCCTGGCCGCGGACCGCGCCGACCCCCCCCCCCGTGGGGCGCTGGCGGCGGGGCGGTTGTGGCAGCACCCAAACACCTACCGGATGAACGAATGCACACTAGCGACTATCCGATAGGCTGGTGACTATCCTCTGACCCCCCTACCCCCTACCTGATTGCGCCCTATGTCTTCCAAAAAAAATTTAGCAACTCCCGAGAACCCGTTTATCGAGTTCGCGCTGCGGTATCGAAACGACCCCGTGCTGTTCGTCAAGGAGGTGCTGAACACCGAGCCGGATGTCTGGCAAGTAGAGTTCCTGAATCACATCGCGGCAGGCAACCGACGCATCAGCGTGCGCTCAGGCCACGGCGTGGGCAAGTCAACGGCCAGCGCCTGGGCAATGCTGTGGTATCTGTTCCTGCGGTTCCCTGTAAAGGTTGTCGTTACAGCGCCAACGTCAAGCCAGCTTTACGACGCCCTGTTCGCGGAACTGAAGCGGTGGGTTAAGCAGTTGCCGCCGATGCTGCAGGACCAGTTGGACGTGAAGCAGGACAGGGTCGAGGTGAAGGAAGCGCCGAACGAGGCATTCATCTCGGCCAGGACCAGCCGCGCAGAGCAGCCCGAGGCACTGCAAGGCGTCCACAGCGACAACGTCATGCTGGTGGCAGACGAGGCATCCGGCATCCCCGAGGCGGTGTTTGAAGCCGCAGCAGGCTCGATGTCGGGTCACAAGGCGGTGACACTGCTGCTGGGTAATCCGGTGCGCTCCACGGGTTTCTTCTACGACACCCACAACCGGCTGAAGGATGACTGGATCACCATGAAGGTGTCCTGCGCCGACTCGCCACGGGTAAGCCAGGCGTACCTGGAGGAGATGAAAGCGCGCTACGGCGAGGAGAGCAATGCCTACCGGATTCGCGTACTTGGCGAGTTTCCGCGCTCAGATGACGATACTGTCATCCCGATGGAGCTACTGGAGATGGCGCAGCAGAGGGATGTTGAGCCTAGCGCGTCGGCGCCAATGGTCTGGGGTCTGGACGTCGCTAGGTTTGGAAGCGACAGGTCAGCACTCTGCAAGCGCAAGGGGAATGCGGTGACCGAGCCAATCAAGACGTGGAAGAACCTGGACCTGATGCAACTCACGGGCGCGGTGGTCTCCGAGTACGAGTCCCTGCCGCCATCCGAGCGACCTACAGAGATTCTGGTGGACAGCATCGGCCTTGGCGCAGGAGTGGTTGACCGGCTGCGGGAGTTGGGTTTGCCTTGTCGCGGCATCAACGTGTCAGAGAGTCCAGCGATGGGCGCGACGTACCGGAACCTGAAGGCCGAGCTCTGGCACAAGGCCAAGGGCTGGTTAGAGGGTCGGGACTGCAAGATGCCGAAAGACGAGGCTTTGGTGGCCGAGCTGGCTATCGTGCGGTATTCGTTTACCAGTTCCGGAAAGATTCAGATTGAGGGTAAGGACGAGATTCGCAAGCGGGGATTCCCGAGTCCGGACAGGGCCGACGCCTTTTGCCTGACGTTTGCGTCCGACGCGGTGATAGGCGCATTTGGCGGCGCGAAGGTGTCCTGGAACAAGCCGCTGCGCAGGAATCTTCCGCGAGTAGCATAATTGCGCCTATGCGCTAACACGCATGGGGATTGCAACGGCAGAGTTTGGTTCTGATGCATCCCGTGGGAAAGGTGAAGTTCCCGCAGTCCCCAGCCGTGTTGGTGATGAGTCAGCCGAAAGGCAAACAGATTGGTCTGTTGACTCACAGTGCGAGTCGAGAAGTCAACCGGCATCAGGAGCCGTTCGCATACCTGAACCTACACGCATGGTGATTGTTCCTAGGTACTGTTTGGAATAGTCACCAGCCGTGTTGGTAATCCTGCGAAAGCGGCGCGACGCTGGTGGACGTGTTCCACCTTTAAGTGTGCAGGCAAGTGCCAGCAACCTATTTCTAAAGGAGCGAAACCATGAAGATTGACAAGGCCGCCAAGAAGATTGCCAAGGTTATGGGCGAGTACAAGTCTGGCAAGCTGCACTCGGGCATGACCAAGCGCGTGGTGAAGAATCCCAAGCAGGCGATTGCCATTGCGCTGTCTGAGGCTGGCAAGTCCAAGCCTATGCCGAAGGGGAAGATGTAATGGCTACACAGATGCGCGACGTGCCTGGGAAGTACCAGGCGGCGATGAATCAGATGATGACGCCGGCCAAAGAGGTGGCGAAGTGCCCTATGCCTACCCAGGACGTTGTGCTGAATCTGAAGAATCGGGCGAAGGCGATTACCACTGCCGCCTACGGCCCTGAGAATCCCGCCCTGCCTAACACGGCCTACTGGAAGAAGAAGGCTGATACCTGGGACGTGAGCATCGATGACGCGAAAAAAAGCGTATGCGGTAACTGCGCGGCATTCAACGTGCAGGACTCAATCAAGCAGTGCATTGCTAAAGGAATTGGAAATGAAGCAGACCCTTGGGGAACTATACGACTCGCTGACCTTGGCTATTGCGAGATTTTTGACTTCAAGTGCGCAGCTACTCGAACGTGCGATGCTTGGGTTACGGGCGGCCCTAACGATGGCAGCGCAGACAGTGAAGAGCCTGTGGACACGGAACTAGAGGGCGAAGAGGAATGAAAAAGCCAGGTTTGTACGCCAACATTCACGCCAAACAAGCCCGTATCGCGGCTGGCTCCGGTGAGAAGATGAACAAGCCTGGCACAAAGGCAGCGCCCAGCGCGGCCGACTTCCGGCAGGCGGCCAAGACGGCAAAGAAGCCGAAGGCTAAGAAGTGACAGCGGCCTGGACACGCAAGGAGGGAAAGTCGGCCACCGGCGGTCTGAACGCCAAGGGACGCGCCAGCGCCAAGGCTGAGGGCATGAACCTGAAGCCGCCGGTGAAGTCCGGCGACAACCCGCGTCGGGCGTCATTCTTGGCGCGGATGGGGAATATGCCTGGTCCTGAGATGAAGGATGGGAAACCGACCCGACTGCTGCTGAGTCTGAACGCCTGGGGCGCGTCATCCAAGGCAGACGCAAAGTCCAAGGCGAAGGCCATCTCCGCGAGGAACAAGGCCAAGTGATAGCGCCAATCGCCATCAGCACCGTCCACGGCAAGAACCTGGCGGTGATGTTGGCGTCTATACGCGAGTACTGCCCCGAGATTCCGGTGTACTTGCGTGGTCCGGCATCTGTCCTAGACCGATTTGACGCCGACGTGAAGATGGTCGGATTGCCTCGCAACTTTGGCGAGGACTACAACGACATCATCAACTGCGCACTAAAGGATTTCGACTCTGTCGTGGTGGCGAATGATGACATTGTCCTGACTCCCACCAGCTACCGCGTACTGCTGGACGATGTGGACATCATCAGCGACCTGACGCTGAACCCTGGATGGGTGGCCGCAAGATGCGATTCTGCGCGTGCTGTGCAGAACATCCGATGGAATCCCGAGGGCGAGTCCATCGATATGTGCCGATTTACGTCCGAGTCGAAGATTCGACGCGCTGATGTCATATCGCCCATATTTGCCTGGATTTGTGCAGATGCCTTTGCGAAGTGCCCATTTCCACCCCTGAATTGGTACTCGGATGACGTGCAATGCAGCGATCTGGAGGCACTCGGGTACGAGAATTACGTGAGCGCGTCCTACGTCCACCACGTCGGGAGCCAGACCGTGGGCGTAAACGCTGAGATGCTGACCAACCAGGCACTGCCGTGGCTAATGAAACACCGACCCAAGTATGTCCAACGCTGGTTTAACTCTTAACCTTGGCTCCGGAAAAGACCGGAGAGATGACTGCCTCAACGCTGACATTCGGCCAGACGTAGGCGCTGACTGGGTGATGGACATTTCAGACGTCCACATCAATGGCATCGTGCGCTGGAAGGATAGGTTCGTAACCATCAAGCGCGGAGGCTTTGACCGAATCATTGCCTTTGATGTCTTAGAGCACATCCCGAACCTGGTCCAGGCGATGACCAACTGCCGCGACCTGTTAGCCGAAGGCGGTGAGATGCACATCGTCGTGCCCTACGAGTTGAGCCTTGGCGCGTGGCAGGACCCGACCCACGTCCGAGCGTTCAACGAGAACTCATGGGTGTACTACTGCGCCTGGCACTGGTACTTGGGCTGGAAGGATTACCGATTTGAGATGACGCATCTTGATTTTCGTCTCTCGGAGTATGGGAAAACCCTAGAATTGGAAGAAGACGAGTTGTTGCGCACGCCTCGGGCGGTGGACTCCATGTACGTCGTACTACGAAAGATACCCGTATGAACATGAACGATATGCCAGTGACCACAGACGTGGCGGCACAAGAACCGATGGACGCCACCGAACTGGAGGCCATCATCGGGCAGGACCTGACCGACGCTGTCAGTTATATCGATTCCGATATATCTCCCGTTCGGGCGATGGGGACAGCCTACTACCGTGGCGACCCGTTCGGGAACGAGGAAGACGGGCGCTCCCAGGTTGTGGCGATGGAGGTGCGGGACACCGTGTCGGCCATGATGCCTAGCCTGATGCGGGTGTTTTTCTCTAGCGAGAACACCGTCGAGTACGTCCCCGAAACACCGGCAGACGTGGAACACGTCAAGCAGGCAACCGACTACGCGAATTTCATATTCAACCGTGACAACAACGGTTTTATGACCACCTACGCCATCTTCAAGGACTCGCTGGTCCGGAAGTGCGGCATTGCGAAGTTCTGGTGGGAGGACACCGAGAAGGTGGAAATCACCGACTTCAGCGGACTAGATGACCAGACCCTGCAAGTGCTGATGCAGGAGCAGGCAGAGGTGAAGATTGTGGTCAGCTACCCTGACCCAGACGCGCCTCCGATGCAGCCAATGCTGGACCCCATGACGGGTCAGATGATTGCGCCTCCGACTCCCATGCTGCACGACGTGCAGATTAAGCGCGTCACCAAGGACGGACGCATCAAGATCATGGCAGTGCCACCAGAGGAGTTGCTGATTGACCGACGTGCGCGATCCTTTGACGATTGCAGCCTGATTGCGCACCGCAAGATGGCGACAGTCGCCGAACTGATTGCGATGGGCTACGACGAGGACGAGGTGCTGGACAACGTCACAGCATCCGACCTGGACGATAACGAGGAATACCTGGCACGCCAGCCGCTGGCAACGGCCATCGGTCAGACCGACAGCGCCAACCCAATGCAGCGCCGAGTCCTGTACATCGAGGCGTACGAGCGCATCGACTATGACGGCGACGGCATCCCTGAGTTGCGCAAAATCTGCTGCATGGGTTCCGGATACAAGGTGGTACGCAACCTACCGGCGTCCTACATCCCGTTCGTGGACTTCCCCTGCGACCCCGAGCCACACACCAGCCCCATCGAGGCGATGTCCATGTTCGACATCACGCACGACATTCAAGAGATCAAGTCCGAGATTCTGCGCAACACGCTGGACTCATTGGCGCAGTCCATCCACCCCCGCACTGCGGTGGTCGAGGGCCAGGTCAACATGGATGACGTGCTGAACAACGAGACCGGAGCCGTGATTCGTATGCGTGCCCCTGGCATGGTGCAGCCGTTCTCCAGCCCGTTTGTCGGGCAGGCAGCTTTCCCGATGCTGGACTACATCGACCAGATCAAGGAAGACCGCACCGGCATGAGCAAGGCCGCGATGGGTCTGAACGCCGACGCCCTGCAGTCCAGCACCAAGGCAGCAGTCAACGCCACCATCAGCGCGTCCCAGGGCCGCATCGAACTCACGGCGCGGATGATGGCCGAGGGCATGAAGAAGCTGTTCAAGGGCATTCTGTTCCTGATGGTGACGCACCAGGACAAGCCCCGCATGATTCGCCTGCGCGACCAGTTCGTGGAGATCGATCCCCGCGCCTGGAATGCCAACATGGACGTGAGCATCAACATCGGCTTGGGCAACGGCGACACCAACGAGCGCCTGCAGGCTCTGATGATGATTAGCGCCAAGCAGCAGGAGGCGCTGACGCAACTCGGCGCTCAGAACCCGCTGGTGACCCCGTCCATGTACGCATCCACACTGCGCAAGATTGTGGAACTCAGTGGGTTCAAGGACTCCAGCCAGTTTTTCAACGATATCCCTGCCGACTACCAGCCGCCAGCTCCACCACCACCCAAGCCGACACCGGAAGAGGTGCTGGCCGAGGTCCAGGCCAAGAGTATCGAGGCCGACATCCAGAAGAAGGCCGCCGAGTTGGAACTCAAGCGCGAGCAGATGATTCGTGACGATGACTTCCGGCGCGACCAACTGGCGCAGGATGGACTACTAAAGAAATACGAAATTGAGTTAAAGTACAACGCACAAATTAGCAACGCTGAGATTCAGGCTGTAACGAGCATGAATCGAGAGGCAACCATCAACCAACCTGGAATGGCATGACAGAACAAGCGATACGCTCGGGCCGTAAGGCTCAGGAACTCTTAGAGGATGAGACGTTCAACACAGCAATCACCAAGATTGAGAACGACCAACTTTGGATTTTCAAGAGCAGCAAACCCGAAGAAACACAAAAGCGTGAGATGGCCTGGTCAATGATTCGGGCTATCGAGAATCTCAAGACCGAACTGGTCAAGACCGTCGATAACGCAAAAGTGGCGCAGCGTGCGCTGGAACGGGTTAACAAATGACAGAATCACTCAATATGGACGCAGCAGTCCAGGCACTCACGGCGATACTTCCCGAAGAGGGAGAAAAGTTACCTGATGAGGCGTTAACTCAGGAAACTGAGGCGGCGGTGGATGAAGAATTGTCCGGTGATGCAGACGCATCGGACGATGAAACACCTACCGAACAGTCAGAGGAAGATGAGCAATCTGAGGAAAAAGAAGAGCCACAGACTTTCACCGTCAAAGTAGACGGCAAGGAAGTCGCTGTAACGCTTGACGAACTCCAACAAGGTTATTCACGAACTCAAGACTACACGCGGAAGACGCAGCAGATTGCCGAGGTGCGCAAGCAAGTCGAGCAAGAAGCCCAAGCTATCCGCGCCGAGCGTGCGCAGTACGCTCAATTGTTAGGTGCATTGGAGCAACAGGTTCAGCAGGCGGCACAGCCTCAAGTCGATTGGGACAAACTCTACCAAGAGGACCCAATCGAGTGGGTGAGGCAGAAAGAGTTAGTGCGTGAGAACCAGGCCAAGTACGAGGCTATTCAGAGCGAACAGCAGCGACTTGCAGAAATCTCACGCCAGGAACAGGCGCAGTCTATGCAGGCATTTCTTGCTCAAGAGCAGGAAAGATTGATGGAAGTCCTACCCGAGTGGAAGGACCCCACCAAGGCCAAGGCAGAGAAGGCGCTACTCATTGAATTCGGGCAGAAAGCTGGATTCCAACCTGATGAACTGAAGAACATTTTTGACCACCGTGTCGTGAAGGTGCTGCGTAATGCGGCTCTGTACGAGCAGATGATGTCCAAGCGGGGCAACATCAAGCCGGTAGTCAACAATGGCCCAAGACCAGCCAAGCCAGGTGCAGCGGGTCGAGTCTCCACGACAAGCGAGTCAACGCGTGCAAAACAACGTCTTGCAAAAACTGGCCGCGTACAAGACGCGGTCTCCGCAATTGAACTTTTATTAAAGTGAGTACACCATGAGTATCGTAACTAACACGTTCACGACCTTTGACGCCAAAGGTATTCGTGAAGACCTGTCCAACATCATCACCAACATCGCACCCGAAGAGACTCCTTATCAGAGCAACATCGGACGCGAGTCGGTCAGCAACTCCCTGTTCGAGTGGCAAACCGACACCCTGGCAAGCGCAGCGGCCAACAAGCAGATCGAGGGTGACGACGTCGCCTCTTTTGACGCTGTTACCGCAACCGTTCGCCTGCAAAACTACGCTCAGATTTCGCGCAAGACCATCATCTTGTCCGCGACTGAAGAGGTAGTTAACAAAGCTGGCCGTCGCAGCGAACTGGCATACCAGATCGCCAAGCGCAGCGCAGAACTGAAACGCGACCAAGAGTTCACCATGCTGAACGGCGCTGTGGCTGCTGCTGGTAACACCAGCACTGCACGCGGTACTGCATCCCTTGGCGCTTTCATCAAGACCAACGTCGATATGCAGACCAACGGCGCAAACCCGTCGTATACCACGCTGCCAAACAGCGCCCGTACCGATGGCAACGTCCGAACTTTCACTGAGACCATTCTCAAAAATGTGATTCAGCAAGTGTGGACTTCTGGCGGCACTCCCAAGATTCTGATGACCGGCCCTGTTAACAAGCAGCGCGTCAGCGGTTTCTCTGGTATCGCCTCCAGCCGTTACAACATCAACGGCGGTGACCGTCCTGCAACCTTGATCGGTGCTGTTGACATCTACGTCAGCGACTTTGGCCAAGTGAGCGTGATTGCTAACCGCTTCCAGCGTGAGCGTGACGCCTGGGTGCTGGACCCCGAGTACGCCAAGATGACTGTGCTGCGTCCTTACCAGCAAGTTGAACTCGCTAAGACCGGCGACGCTGAGAAGCGGATGCTGTTGGTCGAGTGGGGTCACAAGGTGCTGGCCGAGAACGCACACGGCCTGGCTGCTGACCTGATTACATCGTAATCAACCTAAAGGGATCAGGGCAACCTGGTCCCTTTTTTAACGCATGAACAATCAAGTATTTGACAAAAACGAAGAAGCGGGAATCACCCGCTTTTGGCATTTCAATGATGAAACCGGCCAGGCAACGATTCAGACTCAGCAGGATGTCACAGCAGTCGTTGAAGCAAACAAGGCAGATTTCAACCGAGTAGATGAGCGAGCAAACTGGAAGGGTGAATGGCATCACGTCGCCAGCATCCCAGAGGCTGTTTACTACCAACTCAAGGCCGAGGGTAAGTTAGATGACCAAGCGTACATGAAACGCTGGCTCAACGACCCCGACAACAGATTTTTTAGAACGAGACCTGGACAAGTATGAATAACTACATTGCAGTCTGCACCCCAGCGCGTGACATGGTACACGCCAACTTCACCTATTGCTTGGTGAACATGGTCTGCTACCACACGCTGAACACGACAGACGCAGTGAGTTTGAAAATCATGCAGGGAACTCTCATCCAGAACCAGCGAGCCGACCTGGCGCTGGACGCGATGGGCGAGGGATGTACGCATATCCTGTTCATTGACTCCGACATGACGTTCCCGCAGGACATGGTCGAGCGCCTGCTCAAGCATGACTTGGATATCGTGGCGACCAACTGCGCACGCCGACGCATCCCTACCGGACCGACCGCACAGAAGTATGGTCCTGATGGAGAGCGCGAACTGGTCTACACCATGCCGGAGTCCACCGGCATCGAGGAAGTTGGCAGCATCGGGATGGGCGTGATGCTGATTAAGCGCAACGTCTTTGAGAAGCTGACAGAGCCGTGGTTCGAGACTCCCTGGCGCACCGACAAGCGCGGATATATCGGTGAGGACATCTTCTTCTGCCGGAAGGCGCAGGCGGCAGGGTATAAAATCTACATAGACCACGACGTGAGCAAAGAGATTGGCCACATCGGGACGTTTGAATTCAAGCACGACCACACCTGGATGATGCGCGACATCGAGAAGGAAAAGGCAGAGCATGGCACTTAGCACCTACGCTGAACTGAAAGCCTCGGTCGCCGACTGGCTCAACCGTAGCGATCTCACGTCTGCCATCACCGACTTTGTCTCTCTCGCTGAAGCGCAGATGGAGCGTGATCTGCGCACCAGGCAGATGATTGTCAGGGCCAATGCCACCATCAGCGACGAGTACAGCGCACTTCCAAGCGACTACCTAGAGGCTAAATCGTTCAAGTTGACGGGTACGAATCCCATCTCTCCGCTGGTATTCCAAAGCATCAACGCTTTGGATGACTTGCAAGTCAGCTACAGCGCCAGCGGCCAGCCTAAGTACTTTTGCGTGATTGGTGGACAGATTCGCGTCCTGCCTGTCCCAGACACATCCTACGTTTCCGAGTTGATTTACTACGGGAAACTCAGCAAGCTGTCCACGTCGAACACGACCAACTGGCTGCTGACTCTCTCGCCTGATGTGTACCTTTACGGTTCGCTGCTCCAGGCCGCGCCATACCTACAGGATGATGCGAGAATCCAGATATGGGCTGGCCTGTACCAAAAGGGTATCGAAGCACTCAACCTGGCTGATGAGCGTGGTTCCATGACGGGCGGCGCGTTGATGGCAAGAGCAAGGACATTCGGATGATAGTGACCACTACAAAAGGTGAGATGGACGATTCGCTGCTGGAAAAGCGCGAGGGTTCAGACGAGACTGACAGCGAGACAATTTCGTTCACCGAGTACTGGTTAAATGGTGAAATGGTGCATCGGTCTGTTCATGTTGTGCTGAAGCGCAACGTGTTCAGCGAGGGCATAACTCAAATGATTGGGTAGCCATGTCTGGCAAAGTTAGATCGCCAGAATCGGAAAGATTTATGAGTCATGTTGTCAAGCATGACTCAGGATGTTGGCTTTGGAAAGCGTATTGCATGAAAAATGGATATGGGTCTTTTAGGACTCCATCCAAGCATGAGTTGGCTCACAGAGCCTCTTATCGTTTATTTGTTGGAGCGTTAGACACTAGAGAAGTGATGCATCAATGTGATGTCAGAAATTGCGTTAACCCCAGTCACCTTGTCCTTGGTACAAGGTTGGAAAATATGCAAGATGCAAAGCAAAAAGGAAGAACGTGTTCTGGTGAAAAGCACGGTAGATCAAAACTTACCAATGAACAAGTCTGTTTGATAAGGAAATCAGATAGACTGCAAAGAGAAATAGCTGCTGATTTTGGAATTACACAGTCTCATGTAAGTGTAATAAAAAATGGCAAAAAATGGCAAAACTTGAACTGGGTTTAACCCAAGAACGGAACTATCATCGCAAACACGCAAGCAATGTGTACATCGTTCAAGGTTGACTTGCTCAACGCCGTACACGCATTCAATGGAACCGGAGTGCCAGCGCACACTGCATCCACAGCCGACACGTTCAAGGCCGCGCTTTACACCACAGCAGGCAGCCTGGGAGCCGCTACAACGGCCTACAGCAGCAGCAATGAAGTGTCCGGCACTGGCTATACCGCCGGTGGCGTAACGGTCACCTTTGGCACTGCACCGTCATCGACAAGCACCACGGCATTTATCACGCCCAGCGCCAGCATCAGTTTCAGCAACGTCACGCTGTCCACAGCGTTTGATGCTGTCCTGATATACAACTCGACTCAGAGCAACAAGGCGGTGAGCGTCCACACGTTTGGATCGCAGACTGTTACTGCCGGTACGTTCACTCTGACGATGCCCACCAACGACTCCAGCACCGGCCTGATCCGGCTGGCGTAACTGAAGGAGCAGCGCGGTGGCTGCATACGGTTCTGGAGCCTACGGTTCAGGTAAGTACCCGATCCTTGCAGGCACTTATGGCTCCGGTACATACGGGTATGGAGCCTATGGCAAGAGCAACATCGGCATCAGCGGGAATGCGTCTACGCTTTCCATTGGTACTCTGCTGTCTGATAGGTCAATCCAAGAGGATGGGACGATTGGTACAGGCAATGTCGGCACTGTAGGGATAACGTACTCGGTTGCCATCACCGGCAATGCATCCACCCTATCCATCGGGACTGTGGAGGCAGAGACTGCAAAGGCGTCTACTGGTAACTCGGCCACCTTGTCAGTTGGCAGCATCGCTCAGATTGACTCCATCGACACGGCCAGCAATAGCGCAACATTCTCACCAGGAACAGTATCCAGCACCAGGTCTGTAGCGGTAACAGGAAACGCATCCACCGGATCGGTCGGTACAGTATCCGCTGAGGTTATATCGTTCCAGGACGTGACCGGAGTCAGCGGAACCGGATCGGTTGGCACTGTCGCAAATGTCATCTCAATTGAGATAATGGGTAACGGCGCAACTGGCGCGGTTGGGACAGTGATAGGTTTTGGGTGGGGCGCGATACCTGATACTTCTGAGTCATGGAGCGCGATACCTGACACATCAGAGACGTGGACGCCTATTGCGAATACGTCAGAGAGTTGGACACCGATATCTGACACATCGGAAACTTGGTCAGATATCTCCGATAATGCAACAACGTGGCAAGTGGCCGCATAGAGGTAAATCATGGCTGATACGACAACGACAAACCTACTCCTTACCAAGCCAGAGGTTGGCGCAAGCACCGACACTTGGGGAACCAAGATCAACACCGACCTGGACACGATAGATGCTTTGTTTGATGCAGGGCCATTACTCAAAGTCACAAAGGGCGGTACGGGCGTTGGCACTTCAACCGGGTCTGGAGCAAATGTGTTGGGGACTAGCCCAACCATCAACAACCCAACGGTTACCAACTATGTGGAAACCCTGCAAGCGGTTGGAACTGTAGGCGCATCTAGCACCTTGGCGCTGACAAACGGCACGGTGTTGACCGCGACCCTCACAGCATCCACACCTTGCACATTCACCATGCCTACGGCGACTGCTGGCAAGTCATTTATCTTGATTTTGACTCAGGCCGCAACAGGCATGACCACAGCAACATTCACCGGCGTGAAATGGCCTGGCGGTACAGGGCCAACCATTACGGCAACCGCATCGGCTGTGGACATTATCAGTTTTGTGGCTAATGGTTCTGTTTGGTACGGCAATGCAGCACAGGCGTTTGCATAATGTTTGCATCAAAAAATTCTTTTATTACCCGTATAGGTAAAGGTTATACGCCTGGAACAATTGTTACTTTTACATCGTCTGGTTCATGGACAGCACCAGCAGGCATCTCTACCGTTGATTACTTGGTGGTGGCGGGTGGTGGCGCTGGAGGTGGCGGTGTTGGTGGTCATGGAGGCGCTGGTGGTGGCGCTGGAGGTTATCGAACAGGAACGGCGCTATCTGTTACCCCTGGCACAACATATACGGTCACAATTGGAGCAGGAGCAACTGGCACAACTGGGTCAGGTTCATCTGGCAGTAATTCTGTTTTTAGTACGATTACATCAGCAGGCGGCGGCGGCGGTGGAACTGGAACAAGCGCAGGAGCTTCAGGAGGTTCTGGTGGCGGCGGTGGTTCTGATGGAACTCCAGCAGCAGGTGGCGCTGGCAATACCCCATCAACTTCACCGAGCCAAGGAAATAACGGCGGTCAAGGCATTACCGACAATGCGTCCTATAGCGCAAATGGCGGCGGCGGTGGTGCTGGGGCAGTTGGTGCTGCTGGTGTAAATGGTCAATCAGGCGCTGGTGGCGCTGGTACTGCTAACACTATTACAGGCTCATCGGTCACTTATGCTGGCGGCGGCGGTGGTGGTCAAACAGACCAATCCGCACTTGGCGCAGGAGGCTCTGGTGGCGGCGGTGCAGGAGGAGCTATAACTGCAAATGGAACTGCTGGAACTACAAATCTTGGAGGTGGAGGCGGCGGTGCTGGTCGCGGAACTACAACGGGCGGCAATGGCGGTTCCGGCATTGTTATCCTAAAGCTGAATTAACATGAAGAAGTACCAACTTTATGGAATAGACACGGCAATGCAATTGCTGCGGCCTAACGCCAAATGGGAAATCAGCAACCGCACCATCACGCGCTGGGAAGATGACCGACCATGCCCAACATGGGCTGAGATTGACGCAACAATGGAAAAAATCAAAGCGTTTGAGGACTCAATCCCAACCATTTGGACAGTTAAGATTTTGGAAGAATTGGAGATGTAATGGCACACTTTGCAAAGATTGAAAACGGCATAGTCACCCAAGTTATTGTGGTTGGCAATGAGGACACTTCTGACGCGCACGGCACAGAGAAAGAGTACATCGGTGCTGCTTTCTGTGAACGCCTATTTGGTGGCGATTGGAAGCAGACCAGCTACAACGGACGCATCCGCAAGAACTACGCTGGCATCGGATTTACCTACGATGAAGGCCGCAATGCATTCATTCCTCCACAGCCATTTCCAAGCTGGACGCTGGTAGAAGACACTTGCCAGTGGACAGCGCCTGTGCCAATGCCTACTGATGGAAAGATGTACTCATGGGATGAAGCTACACAATCATGGATTGAAATTACGGGAATGCAATAATGGAATTTCAACCAGTGTTTAACCTTGTCGGCGGCGCTATCCTGGTCGCTGTCGGGTGGTGGTGTAAAGAGATATGGGACTCTGTCAAAGCCTTGAAGGAAGACATCAAGAAGATTGAAATCGATCTGCCAAAGAACTACGTCAGCAAGATTGACATTGAGAGCCGCCTGGACAAGATTGACGCGACATTAGAGCGTATCTTTGACAAGCTGGAACATAAGGCCGATAAGTGATTTCTTTGCTTGCCTCTGCTGATAGCCCCTGGCCTGGCACTGAGACAAAGACGGTTTTGGTTTGTCGTATTCCAAAAACAGAGAAGGACAAGACGATGGGCGCAAATGAATTCATGGACAAAGATGGACGCATCTGCCGCTGGGTAGTTGTGAACAAAAAATGATTGACCCATTCACGGCCTTTGCGATGGCGCAGGGCGCTGTATCCGGCATAAAAAAGCTATCGCCCTTGGTAAAGATATCCACGGCCTATACAAAGAATTCAGCAGTTTCTATCAAGCGGCAGACACGGTTCATCTAGCAAGCAGCAAGGCCAGGATTGCGTCAATTGGAAAGACAGATGCACAGATAAGTTCTCAGGCTCTCCAGATCGCAATGGCGTCCAAAGCATTGCGAGAGCACGAGAAGGAACTGAAGGACATACTCTTCTATAGCGGTAACGCACAGGTCTGGGAAGAGATGATGGCAGAACGAGCCAGGATGATTAAAGAGAGAAACACACTCGAAAGAGAAGAGGAAGAGAGAAAGCAAAAGGACAAGGAAGTGAAGGTAGCAATCATTATGAACACACTCTGGCTTACAGGCGCTTCCGCTATCGTTGTCCCATTGGTTGGCGCTTTATTTCACGTTATCACTAACAGAGGTATCTAATGATTCCAATCATCGGCGCACTACTCGGTACTCTTGCGGAAAGCGGACTAGGACTCCTGTCCAGCGCCATTCAGGCCAAAGGCAAGGAGGTTGTCGAGAACACACTTGGCGTGAAGATTCCCGATAACCCGACACCTGCTGACGTTGAGAAGCTGCGCGAGTTGCAGTACCAGCATGAGGAGCGCCTGATTGAGTTGGGCATCGAGAAGGCCAAGATGGAACTGGCAGAGATGCAGCTTTATGCTGATGCTGCAAAGAATGAGGATAACAATGTCAGCGACCGCTGGAAAGCTGATATGTCATCTGATTCGTGGCTATCAAAGAACATCAGGCCGATGTCACTCATTGCGATATTCGTGGGCTACTTCCTATTTGCCATGATGAGCGCCTATGGCCTCAACGCCAATGAGTCCTATGTCAATTTGCTAGGCCAGTGGGGGATGCTAATCATGGGCGCATATTTTGGTGGCCGGACGATTGAGAAGTTGGCAGACATGAGGGGCAAAAAATGAGTCTCAATCAAGAGCAAGCAGCTTTCCTACTGGATATGTGCAAGCTAATCCAGCACGCAACAGAACAGGGATTCCTGGTAACTGGTGGTGAGTTGGCGCGTACACCCGAGCAGCAGGCCATCTACTTCAAGACGGGCCGTTCTAAGACCATGAACAGCATCCACCTGAAGCGTTGCGCCATCGACTTGAACTTTTTTAAGGATGGGAAAATCATCTGGGATAAGTCTGTCCTGGCTCCGCTTGGTGCGTACTGGGAAAGCCTCCACCCGAAAAATCGTTGGGGCGGGAACTTTCGTTCATTGGTAGACTGTCCGCACTTTGAACGTAACGTATGACAGACCTAACAAGCCAAATCACAACGCCAGCGCAGCCGAATCTCGGCAACCCTGGCGAGGTGTATGACCGCTTGTTTTTCAGTCAGACACTCAGCAACATCGGGAACTACGCAAAGCGCGTAACAAACGCTCTGGGAGCGTTATTCGGACCGCGTGGCGGCAAGTACCTTAATGTTCCATATGGAGCGTTCCAGGACACGACTACGCAGACCGCATCGGCTAACACGGCCACCGCGCTCAAGTTCAATACTACAGACTTCAGCAACGGCATTGTGGTGGACAGCACCACCAAGCTGCGGGTATCTCAAAGCGGTATATACAACCTACAGTTCAGCGCACAGTTCCAAAACACAGATAACCAAATCCAAGACATTAGCATTTGGCTGAGACAAGGGAATGATGGCGGCTCTTCTGCGGATATTGCAGGATCTACAGGTTTTGTATCCATACCTGCCAGAAAGAGTGCGTCGGCTGGCGAAGAGGCGCATGAGATTATTGGATGGAACTATTACTTGCAAATGGCGGCAGATGACTATGTTGAAATCTGGTGGTCAGCAACCCTTGCCTCAGTGACGATTCAGCACTACCCCACATCAACCGGCCCAGTTCGCCCCAGTACCCAGTCCGTCGTAGCCACACTTTCATTTGTATCGGCGCTCTCAACATGATGCAGCCTGTAAGAGAAAAGATATACGAAGATGCGGATGGCCGCGTCTCTTGCGATCATATATTTGACCGCTCTACCGCAGCTTTGCATTTGCACTTCAATGAGGGCGCATGGTCGCACAGCAAATTTAAGCGGTACAAATGCATCTTTGCTCAGCAAATACTGCCTTTTTTAAGAGACAAAAGATACAAGGAAGTGTATGCTACACCCTTTGAAAATGATATAAAAGCACAGAAGCTAATTGCCATGTTTGGGTTCAAGGAATTTGACCGTAGACATGGTTTTGTTTTAATGAAACGCGAGGTGTAATATGCCAGAAGCAGCAATAGCAACAGCCGGTGAAGCGGCATTAGCGGAATCTTTTGCCGTAGCTGCGCCAGAGATGTTTGCGACAGCCGAATTGGCCCCTCTCGCGGCTGGTGCGGCGGAAGGTTTTGGTGGTCTTTCGGCCCTTGGCGCAGAGTTTGGAACAGAAGCTCTTTTTAGCGGGCTGGGTGCGGAAGGC
>JAULBY010051772.1:0-11697 GCA_032358315.1 Ophiocytium majus
CAGCGAGCGGCGACGGCGGCAGCAGCAGCGGCGACGGCGGCAGCAGCAGCGGCGACGGCGGCAGCAGCAGCGGCGACGGCGGCAGCAGCAGCGGCGGCAGCAGCAGCAGTGGCGGCGGCAGCGGCAGCGGCAGCAGGACGCAAGTGAGCGATGAACAACGAACACAATTGCGCACACACGCACCTTGGCGGTGGGCGCCTGCGATGCTCCTGCTGAGCACCCACAGCCACACGCTCCAGGGTCGAAAAACTACTACCACACTTCGCGCACATTACACGCAAGTACATGGGCACCCCCGCGGCGCCTGCTGCCGCGGGGCCATGGCGCAAAACTTCTGCTGAGCACCCACAGCCACACGCTCCAGGGTCGAAAAACTAACACACACGCACCTTGGCAGTGGGCGCCGGCCGCGGCAGCTGCGGTATCTCAATGGCTATGGTCTGGTCGTCCTGCTGCTGCGGGTAGCTGCCGCTGCGCGAGTACATGGGCACTCCCGCGGCGCCTGCTGCCGCGGGGCCGCGGCGCAGCGCCCCCCCCATGGGCGGCTGCACGTCCCTGAAGGTCTGCTCCTCGTCGTCGTCCTCGCCGTCGGCATCGCTGCTCAGCAGAGAGTTGAAGTTGAAGTTGTGATGGTGAGTTGAAGTTCAGATGGAGTTTGCACAACAAATGGTGTTTGCTTGTACATGCATCTCCACGGCGCGGGGGCACGTGCGCACAGTTGGACTTGGTGTGACTCATGGAGTTGTGCTCACCCCATTCAACTGCCCACACACTTTTTAGAACTCTCCTGGCACTTTATTGCTCCCAACTTCAACATCTTGAGACAATCCACCTGTCTTCGTCCCCAAAAGAGCTCCGACATGCCCGCAATGGAGCCGCGCAACTGCTGAACCTCTTCAATTGTCCAAGAACTTCAGATTTCATTACTTTATTACAATATATTCAATTCTGCTGACACTGCTATTGCTCCCAACTTCAACACTTTGAGACAACCCGCCTGTCTTCGTCCCCAAAGAGCTCTGACATGCCGCAATGGAGCTGCACAACTGCTGCACTTCTGCACCTGTCCATAAGCTTCAACTCTCCAAGCACATAGCTCTCAACTTCAACTCTGATGAGGTATCATTGCTCCCAACTTCAACATTTTGAGACAACCCGCCTGTCTTCGTCCCCAAAGAGCTCTGACATGCCCGCAATGGAGCTGGAGGGCTGCTGGCTGCCGGTGTGTGTGTCCTGCTGCTGGCTGCTGGCCTGGCTGTCTGTGGCGGGCCCTGCTCACACAGTCACATGTCAAACAACAGGAGTAGCAGCAGCAGCGGGGGCAGCATCGGCGGCAGCAACAGTAGCAGCAGCAGCAGCGGTGGCAGCAGCAGCAGCGGTGGCAGCAGCAGCAGCGGTGGCAGCACCAGCAGCGGTGGCAGCAGCAGCTGTCAAGGCGGCGGGGTCACAGCGTGGCTGGCAGCAACACATGCCTCATTATTACGGTATCAGGGCACATACATTTACAAGTGCAATTCAATGGGCGCCTCCCAAAGTAGCTTGCCCCCCACACTGTTCTGCACTGCCAGCTGTAGAAGCATGCACTCTTATCATAAAATTGTTTGAGTGGCTCCCCAAGACACCTGCCCCCCCCCTCCAAGTATTAACCCGTCCACATGTACTGTAGTTTGAACACCAGAATTGGAAGGGGCGTTGATAGGCACTACACAGTACTTCAAGAACTTGAAGTATATTTACAGACGGCCGTCATGCTGCTGAGCAAGCCCACCTGTGGCAGCGGCGGTGCGCATCTGCTGGTGGAGCGGACACACCTTGCTCGGGGCACTAGGCACAATACTTCAGCACTTGAAGTATACTTCGAAAGTATTTAGTACTTCAAGTACTTGAAGTATGTTTACAACACAATACTTCAACACTTGACGTATGTTCACAAACGGCGGTCATGCTGCTACCCGTGGCAGTGGCAGGATGCACCCGCTGGAGAAGCGAGCGGGAACGCGCCTTGGTTCAGGCACGGTACCTCAAGAACTTGAAGCGTGCTGCTGAGCAGGCTCACCTGTGGCAGCGGCTGGGCGCATCTGCTGGTGGCACAGGGGAACGTGCCTTGATCGAGGCACAACACAGTACTTCAAGAACTTGAAGTATATTTAGGGCTCCAAAGGGCTTCAGCGGCGGGGCGCATGTGCTGGTGTAGCGGACACACCTTGCTCAAGGCACTTCAAGTACTTGAAGTACATTAGCAACTGGCTGCTGAGCAGGCTCACCTGTGGCAGCGGCGGGGCGCATCTGCTGGTGCAGCGGGGGCGGGCGCGCCTTGGTGGACGACACATCGTCCGCATCTGAGCCATCGTCGTCGTCATCGCCGTCGCCGCTGCTGCCACCTGTCAAAGCCACAGCCATCATGCACATATGGCGTATATACATAAAAATGTTAATATATATACATAAATGGCGTACATATGGACTTGATATATATGGTCACAGGGGAAAGAATGGTGCCGTAGTGTTTGCAAGCAGCGCATCTGAGCCATCGCCGTCGTCATCACCGTTACCACTGCTGCCGCCTGTCAAGCCACAGCCAGCGTGGGGATAGAGTAGGGATGCGAAGAAACGTACTATATAATTGCACTTGAACGCACCACACTCTATGATGGAATCCGCGCTTCGGTGGGTGCAAGACTTGACTGCCCTGAGTAGGCGCAAATCTTTGCTTTGTTCACCCCCTTTGCACGGGTCCGCCCAGGGTGACGGCCCCTACTGGTGGGCAGACCTAGAGTTATCGCTCCTAGATTGAGTTTTCATATGAGATTGCTGCCTTCGTAGGAGCTATCTTTGCGTTGCTCACCCCCTTGCACGGCCCCGCCCAGGGTGACGGCCCGTACCGGTGGGGAGACCTAGAGTTTATCGCTCCTACATTGAGTTTTCATATGAGCAGGCCATGTATGCCGCATATACGTATACTGCTGACGCCTGTCAAGCCACAGCCAGCGCAGAAATGGAGAAAGGGGTGTTGCGGCAGCCGAAGTAAGAATGGGGGGGGGCGGTCTTACCCTTGTCCTCATCGCACTTCGCCACCTCCCCCGCTTGCTGGCCTTGGCCCCCACCCCCACATCACCAAACTTCAAGTACTTGGAGTTACCATAGGGGGGGTCTTACCACACATTTGAAGTAACAATAGGGGGGGTCATACCCTGATCCTCATCGCGCTTCGCCCCCTCCCCCGCCTTGCTGGCCTCAGCCCCCACCCCCACAACACCAAACTTCAAGTACTTGAAGTAACAAAAGGGGGGGGGTCTTACCACACTTGAAGTAACAATGGGGGGGGTCTTAACCTTGTCCTCATCGCGCTTGGCCCCCTCCCCCGCCTTGCTGGCCTTGGCCCCTGCCCCACACCACCATACCTCAAGTACTTGGAGTAACCATAGGGAGGGTCTTACCACACTTGAAATAACAATGGGGGGGTCTTACCCTTGTCCTCATCGCGCTGCGCCCCCTCCCCCGCCAACTGGCTTTGGCCCCCACGCCCACACCACCATACCTCAAGCACTTGACGTAACGTACTTGACGTGACAATAGGGGGGGGGGTCTTACCCTTGTCCTCATCGCGCTTCGCCCCCTCCCCCGCCTTGCTGGCCTTGGCGCCCGCCCCCGCCCCCACATCATCATCGCTGTCATCGCTGCTGGCGCTCAGCCCCAGGTCCTGCAGCTTCCTCGCAGCAACAATGGGCGCGCCGCCTCCGCCTGCCTGCCCTCCGGCTGCCTTGCCGTCCGCCTTTCCATCCGCCTGCGCGTTGCTGCTCAGCGGGAGCAAGCGTTATCGGTGCGGTGGTGCAATGGCGGCAGCGGCAGTGGCAGCGGCAGCAGCAGCAACAGCAACAGCAGCGGCGGCGGCAGCAGCAGCAGCAGCAGTGGCGGCGGCGGCAGCAGCAGCAGCAACGGCGCGGCAGCAGCAGCAGCAGCGGCGGCGGCGGCAGCAGCAGCAGCAGCAGCAGCGGCGGCAGCAGCAGCAGCAGCAGCAGCGGCGGCAGCAGCAGCAGCAGCAGCGGCGGCGGCAGCGGCAGCAGGGCAGCGGCGCGAGAGGGGTTAGTTGTACGGCAGGGTGGCATGCAGCAAGTGGCACCAGCAGCAGTGCTCACCAGCTGAAGTGCGGCGAAAGTGTGCCTGCCAGCAGGGTGCGATGCCTCAGCAGCAGGGAGGGGTGCTGGAGTGCTTGGACGGAGACCGGGGCCACCAGGCTTGTGAAGCAGGTGGTGCCGGCAGCCTCGACAGAACCGTTGTTCGCGCCTGACCACTGCCGCTGCTGCTGCTGGCGCCGCCGCCACTGCTGCCGCTGCCGCCGCTGCTGGCGCCGCCGCCGCCGCTGCTGCTGCCGCCGCCGCCACTGCTCCTGCCACTGCTGCCGTCGCTGCTGCTGCTGCTGCCACTGCCGTCGCTGCTGCCATGCTGCTGCAGCTGCTGCAACTGCCGCTGCTGCCTGGTAAAAGGAGTCTGCAGCAGGGCCGTCATGTGCTCAGCAGAGGCTGTGTGCATGTACGTGCTCAGCACATGGTGCTCAGCGCAAGCAGCAGATCGGCAATGCCATCGTGGGCAGCTCACCCAGCATCGGCGGCAGACCGCGCAGCGCCGGGGGGGGCCTGCAGCACCGGCGGTGAGGGTCAGGCAGAGGCAGCAGCAGCTGCTGAGCAAGGGTGTACAGTGTGCTCAGCAGCATCTATGCACACTATGCAGGCCTTACACGCCCACACGAGTGAAGTGCCACAGGAAAGTATGCTGTGTGCTTCGCAGGCTGCGAATGTGTTGGGGACATGATAATGTTGGCCTAAGCGAATGGAGGGCTTGCTCGGACTTTCGGCTAGTGCAACTCTGTGTATGTGCTGGCTTGTTTGGTACTGGCTCGCTCCATGGTACACTGGCACACTGCAGAAACTGGACATAACGGGTGCCAGACCGCAGGCCCGTGAGTGATGCGCACTCATGTACACGTTTACAATGTGCCTGCACAGACATGCAGGCCAAATTATATTGTGAAAAAAATCAGGTTGGATTTCATTCATGAATTTTTTTACAGGCTCTGCTCAGGACGTGTGCCAAGTGCTTTCAACAGCTAGTACTTTGTCAGTGCAGGTGTTCACTTTGGCAAGCTTGTGCTTTCGTTTCTGGCACGCTACATGCACCTCACACCATACGTGAGCATACTTCTAGATTTCTAGAAGTATATGGTTGCTGCAGCTGCCGGGACCGCCATCGCCTGCTAGTTGTTTTTTTTTAGCGAGCTTGAGGGCACTTGAGCCCAGGGCCGCGTGGCAGAGCAGGTCACCACGCACAAGGTCTATGGTCAAACGACGCCGTGCACCACTCCTGGGAGCGGCATATGGCGCCTGGCCTACCAGCAAGCACACTTCGGGCCCAAGCAGACATCGCAGCGCAGCTCGGAGGTGTGCCTTACCGTCTGTCTTCGAGCTCCAGCGTTGTCCGAGTCGCTCTCGCTGTCGCTGCCAAACGCCTTCGCCCGCTGCTTCGCCTTGCTGGCCGCCACCGACGGCTGCACACCAGTAAGCAGCAGAGCACAAGCAGCAGCGGCTTGGTCATCGATCGCCGCCACCTGGTGGTGCTGCGTGCAGGCATGTGGTGGGTACTGCTGCTGGTGCATGTGTCCTTTGCGTGACTCTGCGCGGAGCAAATCTGAAGCAGCAACATCGCCATCGCGGTGCCATGCACAAGGGGATAGCCCGTCAGCTGGCCCGAGCCCACATCAGGAACCACCCGCCTGCAGCGGTGATGCAGGGCAGCCACCAAGCCAGCCCCCGCACAACCTCAAGTGGCGGTGGGCTGCAGTGTTGTTGGCGAAACAAAGGCACGCACCTGGCTGCCGGCCGCAGAAGTCGGCTGCTTGCCCGACCCCCCGGTGGCGGAGCCACCCGCCGTCATGCTGGGGCTCGACATGCTGGAGCTGATGTCGGACATAGGTAGAGAGGCCTGCCACCCGCTCCCAGCCCCGCCTTGCGATGCTGGGGTGTGAGAGTGGTTTTTTTTTGGTGTGTCGCTGCAGTCCTAAGGTGCTGCTGCCGGGTGGTAGTTGTTGTCAACTGGGTTTCTCAGAGGGGGCGTTGCTGCTGGTGGTTTCACACCCGGAGCGGCCCGTCCTTCACATCGGTCATGACTTCTTCTGATGCGGGGGGCGGTGGTCCTGTTGTAAAAGCTGACGAGAGAGGGGGGCTGGGCAGCACTATTACCAATAATATCGTATGGGTTACACTGTACACTAAGACAACCCTATGCTGACAGGCGCTGTAAACTGGCGTTCTGTCACATTCAGGAGCTCTGGGTCCAACTCTGCATCACAAGTCTTAGCCATCCTCCTAGTTCAAGTGGCTGGCGGGCCGTGGGCATGTCGCAGACATGCAGTGTACAACAATGCACAATTTGGGAAAAAAGCACCTAGCAGAACAATTGGCGTCTCCCACAAGCTGTCCAAGAAGCACCATCGCTGCATGGATGTGGTGGCACACGCTCAGCCACTGCCGTTTTGTGCTCACTGCCACACCACACATCACTTCCCCTTCAGCTGCCAGCCAGTGATGGCGCACAGCTGTAAGTGCACATGCATATCTACACAGAGACGCACATTTTCTTTTTGCATTCACAACCTGTGCTGTTGCACGTCCTTTTTTGAAATGGCATTCTGCATAAAAAATGGTCGATGTGACATGCATGTCATTGTGCCTTTAGTTCTTTCATTAAACTCCGCTTAAGGCGCGGAAAGCCTGCAACACACGAAGTGCGAATGACCAGGAAAAGGATGATCAGACACGCTGTTGCTAGCAAACAGGCTGGCGATGCTCAACACTGTGTATGCTCTAAAGAAAGCCAGGCATGTTGCCAGAGAACTACTCCAACGGATTACAGCCCCATGTCCCAGGGTACACGCTGCTGCCGAGCCTGCAGCCGCTGCTGCTTGCTCTGCCAGCAGCACCGTACATGCATGGCTGCTCTGGATCTGTTGTATCTCCAGCTCTTCAAGCGCACAGAAAGCGCCACTTGCTGCACACATGCACACCCTGGCACTTGGGGCCGCCCAGGCCAAAGCGGTGTACAGACATGCATACCACAAATTTACGCTGACAACCACTTTCAAGGATTGATTACTGTAAATACTGAGTCCTCCAATGATGCAAGTCTTTCATTGCATTGGGTGGTTTCGGGCGTGTGTGTGGTGCACTTGCGGCTGGCAGGTGAGTACTTTGAAGTAGATGACTACTCTGAACGCAGCACTGGGCATTTGAGGTCACAAACAGCACGACGCAAAGCTGACACAGTGCAGATGCAAAGCAATCCACATAAGTTGTGTTTTGCGTGCTCCTGTCCTGTCGCAGACGTATGTACGTGCTGTTGCCAGGGGTTGTGCTGGTGCTGACACTGTGCTTGCTGCTTGTGCAAAGACCACTGCACGCTGTGCCCGCCAAAAAAAAACTCCCTTCCCCCCAGAAAACACACATACAGAAAGGGCATGTGTGCACTCCAGTCAACACACATATCCGCTCTATGTAGCACCCACCGCTGCAGCACCGCAACCCATCAGGCGCTTGCAGCGCTTTCAGACGCTGCCTCCTCCGCACCTACAGCAGCACCGCTCACTCCACCACCACCACCGCCATCTGCACTGTCGCTGCCGGCAGCAGAGTTCCCTTCGCCGTCCGCAGTGCGGCCCTTGTCAATGCTGAAGTACTCTGGGTTTGACTCCATGCAGCGGTATAGCTCCATGAATATGGGTGTGCAGCGGCACCCCACCTGCTCCGCCTCGCCCCGCTTGCTGGCCAGCTCCGTGCACCTGCCAGGGTTTCAGCAGCAGAGGCGCCAGCGCAGCAGCGCAGCGGGAGACGATGGTGCAGGCACTGGGTTGAACACAACTGGGTGCCGTGCATGGGCACCAGATGCCAAGTGCATACGCGTTAAATATATGTGCTTCAAGTGCGCCGGGTCGCTGCTGCCGCAGTGTGGCCATAATGCTGCTGGCACACATTGTCAGTGCGCGGTTGTAGAAAGCCGCACGTGCAGCGAGCACAGTGGACAGCACTGGTAATTCACCTAAAAAGCAAAGGCACGGGAATGGGCTAGTCGTGCTGGTGGCAGCGGTGCTGATGGTGGTAGCGGTGGAGGTGGTGATGGTGGTGCGCACGTGGCCAGTGGCTGCTGGAGTCCTGCTGCACCTTGTCCAGCGCAGTGCCTGGACGCTTGGGCAGGTCAGCCGCACTTTGTAACCAGGTACAGTGAAAAAACACAACAGCGCCGTGCAGCAACACGGTGGCACCGAGTGCTGCTGCTGACAAAGGCTACTGGTGCAGCTGATGCAGAGGCCGGGTGGTGCTCAAAGTGCTGGTGGTGCTGCTGCTGCCGGCCAACAGCAGCAGCACGCTGGCACCGCTCACATGCACCAATATGGCAGACATATGACAGTGCCTCTACTGCTGAGCAGCGGGATGTGCACCCCGTTGCAGCTGGCAAACAGTGCGTGCTGCTGAGCACTGCTGCACCTGTGCCACACATACTCACCTGGTCCAGCGCCTGAACGTCATTGGACAGGGCCCATTGCGCATCATGATGCAGATGCTGCACTGCGTTGGCTCTTCGGGCTCGCTGGGGTCAACGTGGTAGTCCGACGACGGGTATGGGTCGCACCACTCCTTCTCCTTCTCCTCCTGCTGCTGATCTGCCTCGTCACCAGCAGTGTCACTGCTGCCGTCACTGCTGCTGTCGCGGTCGCTGCTGCTGCAGCTCGTGGTGGTGGTGGTGGTAGGGTGGGCAGTTGCGGGTTCGCTCCCTGCGCCAGCAGCTGTTGCTGGTGTTTCTGCCGCTGCTGGCGCTGTTTCTGCTGGTGCTGGTGCTGGTGGCTTTGGCAAAGCAGGGTCTGCCTTGACAGCGATTGCAGTGGCGACTGTCGGCTTCGTGGCCGACGCGTGCAGCAGGGGAAATAGAGACAACGCCTGTGTGCGCAGCGTCACTGGTGCTGCCACTGCTCCTGCAGCTGCCTCAAAGGCAGAAGTTAGGGAAGCACTGACAGTGCTAGTGGTGCTTGCTGTGCAGTGGTGCTGCAGGCGGGATCCAGCTCCAGGCAGTGGTGCATCCACGCCATCGATGTTCCTGTTCATTCGACGGAGTTGGTTGCGGTGGTCAGCCCAGGCGACGGCACCGCCGACACTAGCAGCGATTCCGCACGCTTGCAGGCCTCTCCGGCGCAGCAGCCCATTGGCGCCAACGAGCGATGCCATGGCTGTCGTGCCGCCGGTGTGATGTTTGGACTGCGCGCAGATGTGCAAATTTGGAGGGAAAACTGATGTCCTTTTTTGCCCATTAAATTTCCTCCGTTTTCAAAAAGCAGCTTGGGCTAAAAGAGCAGGCCTGGCACAAACGGCGGAAAAATGCGCAAACGAACGCCGTTTGCGTTTGCCGGCGATTTGGGCGCAAACGGTCGGCGCAAACGGTCGCCTGGGCTGCAGGCTAGTTTGGGCTGCTGAGCTCCCCGTTTTCACCTGCTTGCAGCCAGGGCACACCCACCCGTTGCTGTCGTTCTTGGTGAGGTGCGCCCACAGCGGTGAGGTGCGCCCTGGCGCTTGCAGCCGCAGCACGGCCACTACAGGAGCAGGTGTGCCACCACACACCCTCCCGGGGTGCGCGTGCTGCTCACCGTTGGCGCCGTTTGGAGCACTCCACAAGCCACCAACGAACGGTCGAACGGTACGAACGTTCAAACGGTCGTTCACGTTTATGCCAGGCCTGTAAAAGAGAGCCCAAAGAGCTGAGTCTGGGCAAGTGCAGAGTCAACGTCAACGGGAGGAGCAGAGACACTTGTGGCGCACAGGCACAGCAACGCGTGAGTGAGGAGCTGGTGGTCAGCTTCTGCGCCCGCAACTTGGCAGCTCGCCCACACAGTGCCACTCTGTCGCACTGGCGCACCACAAAACATCTGGTCGAAACCAAGCTTCAACGCAACTTGAAGCCTGTGAGCCTCCGCGCGTCCCTTTTCCGAGAAATTGGCAAGCCTGCAATAAAGCAGCGGAGACTCGCACAGCAGGCCCTTGCAGCAGAGCAGCCGTGGCCCGGTGCTGGGAGGGGCGAGAGCAGGGACGGGGGCTGGCATGCTAAACGAGGAGGTGTACAAGAAGGTCCTGTGGGCAGTGGCGGTGAACTATCAGCCCACCGCAAGCACAGTCGACAGGGAGCACGCGTTCCAGGTGAGTACGCACCCTCCGCTTGCCACCACTTGTGTCGGCCGCCACACCAATGCCCAGCGGCGGCCATATCCACGCTCAGGCCATTTCAGTCCAAGCGACAAGCCTGCTTGGCTCCTAGCGTTGCTTTTTCTGTGGCGTGGTGAGGTTGAAGTTGCGTTACAGCGGCAGTCCCTGATGCGATAAAGCAGCAACACAGCAGCAGCTGTGTGTGGTAGCAGTTTCATGAGCATGATCTGTCTTCCACAGCATTTGCGTGGTGGCTTCATCAGCAGCAAGTTTGTAGTGGCGGATGTCTCGATCCCAGCCTGTGCGGCTGGCAGTTCAGAAGAGCTGCCACTGCCTACAGGCACGGCCACGTGGGCAGCAGCAGCAGACAGCAACAGCACCGCAAGTACAGCAACCAGCAGTATGAACAGGTGAGCCACACACAGAGCGGCACACCTTTTTTTTGGCACTTTTATTCTACCCAAATTATGACAGGCAGTGTGCTGTGCAGTTGCAGTACCCAGTCCTGTCATTGCTGCCACAGCACCAGCGACAAACCGCTGCGCGCGTGCATTTTATGGTCATCCACAGCGATTCACAATTTTGCATGGAGCGGTGTGCTTACCAGCCTGTGACAACTTCAACTTCAACAGGTTCTGGAGCACTTCAAGTCGCGGCCGGACTGTGCGGACTATGCGCTGTACATCCTGACGTCGCCGCTGCCGGGGCACACGGACAATGTGCGCTTCTTTGCGCTGCACTGCCTTGAGAAGGTGAGTTGCAACACACTTTACGAAGTGCAATGTACTTCAAGTACTTGTAGTTGAAGTACTTGAAGTAAATTCCGCTGCGGGCGCGGAAAGCCCCTGTGCACATGTTTGCGCTGCACCGCCTTGAAAAGGTGAGTGGGAACACTGTGCCCAGTGCAATGTACTTCAAGTACTTGTAGTTGAAGTACTTGGATTAAATTTCGCTGGGGGTGCGGAATGCCCCTGTGCACATGGTGCGCGCGACCGGAAAATATAATGAACACGCATGGTGTCCTCTGTTGCTAGTGGACAAAATCGTGCTACCCAGCACTAAGCAGAATATTTGAAGTATGTATTTCGAAGTACTTCAAAGTATATTGGTACGGTACATGATGAAATTTCAAGCTTGTTTGCTACATCTGCGGCTTTTTTTTTAATGATGCTGAGTCATGAAAACTGCTGCGGCACGATTTTCACCTGATGTGACAGCTACTGTAGCACTCTTTTTTCTTATTGCTGCATGCCAAGTAAGCAATTCCGCAACAGCAGCCCCGCCTAACATGTGGCGCCAGAAAGCACAACACGCTAGCACCATCCCAGCTGCCCTGTGCTTGTTTCTCGCTATCACCGTCGCGCATTGCTGCTGCTGATGCTGCTGCTGCTGCTGCTGCTGAGCACTGCTGCTGCTGCTGAGCACTGCTGCTGCTGCTGAGCACTGCTGCTGCTGCTGAGCA
>JAULBY010051783.1:0-11695 GCA_032358315.1 Ophiocytium majus
GTCTGATTTCCTGGTCACACGCACCGTGTGCAAAGGGCTTTCCGCGCCCTAAGCGGAGTTTAATAAGAGTACATATGTTAATGTATACATGTATACACATGGAGTGTGGGCACCACTACGCAGAGCCCCACCACGTGTGTCGGCCACAGCACTGCACTAGACAGGTCCCGCACAGGTGCGCCTGCGCACTCTGCCCCCCGTACCGGGTGCGGCGGTCGTGCTGCATGTCGCAGAATGTAAATGCCGCCAAGTACTTGGCGGCCAGCACGCCACGCTGTATACGTTGTATACAAAATCAAACCATAAACGGGTGCAGCCGCATGGGCATGTGTTTGCAGTCAGTGTGACTGCAGGTGCCCCGCGCTTGCACGCATGAACCCACGGTACCCAAGCAAGTGCTGGAAAAAAACTCCTGATCTGGTGCTGGAACGAGCGGAGTAGATGCTGGAACTGGAGCGGTTGGGGCGCTGCAAAGGCAACCTAGGGGGGACCGCCACAGCGCCAGGCAGTATGTGTGTGCCCAGTCACCGCGCATACACACATGTACGGACTACACACATGCCGGCAGCTGTGTACTTGTGAGAGGGCTGCTGCTGCTGCCCAGTGCGCGGGAGGCACGTGGCGCCTCGGCGTTGCGAGGAAAGAGAAGTTACGGTCGTTCGACGGTGGCGCAGTGTGTGACGCGGCGTGCCCTGGTGTCACCAGAGCTTGCGCCAGGAGTGGCGCAGGTGGCGTTGCCACTTGCGCGCCACACTGTTGGCCCCTCGCACACCACGCCACTCCCAGTGTGAGGGATGAAGTGCCGGCGGTGCTGGCGCCGCTGCTGTTGACGGTTGGGTGTGTGGGATGTGGCATGCCCTGGCATTGCCAGAGCTTGCGCCATGCGTGGCGCAGGTGCCACTTGCATTGCGTGCCCGTCACACCACTGGCACTGTGGGGGATGAAGGGCCGGCGCTGCTGGCGCGGCTGCTCATCATCATGCTTGCACACGTCTGCAGCGGTTTTGGCAGCACGGCAGGCGCATCCAGCATGCACGCGAAGCAGACAGGTGCTGAGCGAGTGTGGTGCCACTTGTGCTGACAGTGCCCTGTGACCAAAGTACCTGTGTTCCACAGAGCTGGTGGCAGGCACGCAGGGGCTGTTGCTCCAACACTTCACCCGACAAGCCTGTGCAAGAAGGGTTGCGGCAGCGCAGCACGGTACTTGAGGTATCTTGTGCTGTCTGCCACGGCCAAGGCACCACCTGCCAGGACTGCAGCCTTGATAACCACTTAGGGATGCATCGCTGCTGGTTGGTGCCGACCAGAGTAAGCGTCTGCTGAGCAGAATGCGCCTCTGCCAGGCAAACTCATGTGTTCCAGGGAAATGGACACACGAAAAAGGCAGCATCGGCTGCATCCAGTGCAGACTTGAAGTATGTGTACGCATACCTGAAGTATGTAACAACAAATACTTCGGGGTACACACCTATTACGTGGCATACATACATAGTGATCTCACCGTAGGCATGCTCATGTCAAGGCACACAATGTCGTATGGCCGCGCGGAGGCTTCATGCTGCGCGGGAGGCAGTGGGAGGCGGCGGGCGCAGGGGTAGCGAGTGGTCAGCGGTGACTGACTCGCCTAGTGTGCCACGTGTCGGTGTGTGTGTGTGCCAAGCAGCATGTCCAACCCTTACCATGTTCAGCACACCACAGTGTCTCAGCATTGTAGTCAACAGGTGCAGTAGCAGTTTCTGTGAGCCCAGGTCATGTTCGCCAAACTAGTGCATCTTTGCTTTGGGCAGCGCGTGAATCCGAGTCATGCTCATGCATTGCATGAACATGGTGTGTGTGTGAACAAACTCACCTCATCAAAGGCGGTGACTGCCTCCCTGCCATCAGACACAACGGTGAGCTCGCTGCAGCTATCCTCCAGCATGCGTTGCAGCACGCGCTGTATGATGCGGTTGTCATCTGCCACCTGCGGCACACAGTTGAAGTTGAAGTTTGCCCAAGCACGGCACCACATCAAAACCATACTACGTAAGATAATACTTGAAGTATACAAGTATGTAAGTGTGTATACATACCTTTGAAGTGCATGCGTGCCACCATAATATGTACGAAGTACCTTTGTATTGTAGCACAGTACTCGTATACTACTCGTAGTATATATACACAGTGTCTAGTCATTAGACGTTGCGGGAAATATATGAATGCTCTACTGAAGTATGTGCCATACCGTACTAGGTGCTACAGTGTACACAACATACTGCAAGTAAACCCCATGTATGTACAGGTTGCACACACATGTGTTTGACCACTATGGCAGGTTCAGCAGTCGTGCACTTCAAGACTCGCCAAGTGTGTGCATTAAATGACTTGCAGCGGTCACAGGCAGTGCTGCACCATCCGCTGACAAACGCCCAGCTTGCAAGTAAGTGCCAGCCACTGCTGTACACACTTCTAAGTAGTTGTGAATAATTATACACTGTAATACTTCACGCATTGCTTCTCTAGTACCGAAGTAGGTTAGCACCAGGTATAAATTTCATATCGACATACACATGTCTTCAAGTACAGATTTTATACTACTGTAGTATGTATACCCATGTACTTCAAGAAGTGAAAGAAACCTAGAAGGTTGCTAAGCCCAGATACTGCCGTGGCTGGGGCAAAATGCCAGGCCGAAGCCTGTGGGGTGTACATGACATATTTACACTTATTTCAGTGCACTTCAAAGCACGTACACCTGCTGTAGCTACGTAGTACTACAGTAGTACTTTTGAAGTACTTGAATGTACATGCTGTACATAATGTAGCAGCAGAGATGTCATTGCTTTATGTGAAGAGTCACGACTGCAGGCAATATGTGTATACTTCTGGTAGTAGAAGTAGGTATGTACAGTAGGTGTACTTCAGAAAATACACGCAACCGCGCCCACCTCCTGGCGCCACCGACACAAGTAGGCCTTTGCTGTTGTGTTACTCGGAAGCATCCCTAGCCCTTCAGGGTACTCACCGGCGCGTGTAGGGTGTGGGCCACTGGTTCTGACCAAGTGGATCGAACATCACACAGGCTTCGGCCTGGCTTTCTGCCCCAGCCACGGGAGTACCTGAGCTCAGTCACCTTTTTAAAAAAAAAATCGTATGTTTTCGCAAAGGACAGCATGATGCCATTTTCCATGAGGCACAAACGCTGCGGGAGGGCCAGACATCACTCGAACGCGTCATACATAGACACGTTGACACCATTACTTCCCTTTTTTCAAAGGGGCCTTCCTACGCCGGTACATAATTGGTAACTACATGAACTACATATTAGAACAAAAACTGTGCATCCCTGCTGACTGCGCTCACCTCGACCTCCAGCTCCAGCTGCCTCAGCTCCATCACGGTTATGTGCTTATATACTTCTGAAGTGTATATAATATGTTATTCTTGTACGACATTTCTGTTGTTATTATCATACTGCACCGCGTCCGCTGAATTGGAGCCAGGCGTGACCATGCAAGTAGTAGTAAGAACACCAGCTGCGGCTCAGGCACTGCCGGCCGTGCTCACCTCGACCTCCAGCTCCAGCTGCCCCAGCTCCGTCATGGTCATGTTCTTATATACAATTGTGCGAGTAGTACATACATGTACTTCGTCTACGATACTACTGTAGTACTTCGAAATACTTATGTTACTATTAGCACCTCGAAGTACAAGAACACAAGCTGCGGCTCAGGCAGTGCCGGCCGGGCTCACCTCGACCTCCAGCTCCACCTGCCTCAGCTCTGTCACGGTCATGTGCTTATGTGCTTCTGAAGTACTGAAGCATACTTTGAAGTATACTTCTTGTATGATACTTCTATTGTCAGTATTGTAAGAACACCAGATGCGGCTCAGGCTGTGCTCACCTCGACCTCCAACTCCAGCTGCCTCAGCTCCGTCACAGTCATGTGCGGGTGCAGCTCGTAGTGCCGCTGCTGCTGCTGCTGCCGCCGCTGCTGCTGCTGCTGCTGCTGCTGCTGCTGCTGCGGCATTGCCTGCTGCGGCGTCTGGTGATGGCCGTGCTGCTGCAGCTGCCGCTGCTGCTGAGCACGTTGACTCGCGGGGGGAGCCGTCGCGGGCCTGCCACAGGGCGCAGCAGGCAGGGGCAGAGTTGTCACTTTCAGGGCCAAGGCAAAATGCAGAGCACACAAAACTTCACCAAGAAAAGCATATCATACACCTCAGAAATATGTAGACGATATCTATATGGTTCGAAGTACTTGCGAGGACACATGTACTTCAAGTATATGGATACCTATACACCGTATACTTCAACAAGTACATGTATATACTTGAAGTATAAAATACGGTCACATACTCGAAGTATTATACTTACCGTACGAGGTACGAAGGTATACATTAGTAGTTACAAGCGGGGGGAGCCGTGGCGGGTTTAGCACAGGGCCAGAGTCTTTCAGAAACTTCCAGAATGTTACGTTCAACGCCGGAACAAAATGAAGAGCACACAAAGCCGCACAAGCAAGCCATAGAGCAACAGAGTTTCCACTTTCAGCGCCAGAACAAGTGAGGAGCACACAAAACCATTGCCAGGAAAAGGCATACAAGTGTTGTCACTGCCGGGGCGTTTAAGACGCACACCCCCACGCATACAAGTATGTACATAAAACGCTTCTTTTACCAAAGTACTTTTCTATAGATAGGGCTTTTGCACATTTTCGTTTTTATAGGTAGGTCTTGCGACATAGATAGATAGGGTTTTAGTACCGGTACTGCTGAAGTGCCGTGCACACCTTCGCTGCCGGCAAAAACTGGGGTAACGGCGACAGTTAGCAGCTGCAGTGACACACACCTGGCGTTGGCCGCCGCGCCCGTGGCGGGGCGGTCCCGCAGCGCGCGCGCCGCCCTAGCCGCCGAGGCCAGGCTGATGGGCGCCTGCACGTCGCGCAGCGCGTGGTGGTAGGCGTACTTGCTGCGCACACGCTCTAGCTCGCTCCTCAGCTCGCCGATGCGCCGCTGCACCTGTTGGTTGGGTGTGTGTGTGTTGAGGGGGGGTGTTGTTAAGTTTCAGAAGGGGCTCATCCCGCAAGCGCCGCAGAGCAGGCAGGACACAGGCGGGCTCCTTGCCCTGCCAAAATGAAAAGTTGAAGTTTGTCCACATATACTGTTGAAGTTTGTACTTCAAGAAGCGAGAACGTGCCTGCGCGGCCCTGTCGGCGTACTTGACGACCCCGCAGGCGCCGCAGAGCAGGCAGCACAGGTGGGTGGGTTCCTTGCCCTGCCGCTCCACCACCTCCCCTGGCGGGAACACGCAGATGCGGCTGCAGGTGTGGGGGGAAGGGGGGGGGCGGGGGGGGGGGGAAGGGGTTAGGGACATAAATTGAAGGGGGCAATCGCGTGTGGTGCTTGGCCACGGCGAAAACGCCTCCCATGATGCACCACTACTATGGTGTATACAGAGTGTGTGTAATATGTTTGTTTGTCAACGTGTTTGCCGCTCCACCATCTCACCAGCACGCAAATGCGGCTGCAGGGGCAGGGTGGGAGAAAGCAAAAGGAGCCGGGGCCAGAGAGTTCAGTCGACCAGCGTGCGAAACGTGTGCCAGTGCACGTGGATTTGTTGAAGCGGACAAACACCCGTCATGCTCGGAATGTAACATGTGTGGTGCTCTGTCTCGTCCCTCTCCACGCCATGCTATAGGTGTGCTTCTGAAGTACATGTCCAAGCTAGCAACAACAGTACATGTAGTACCAAGTAGACCCCAAGTGGTACTACGTAGTATATTTATAAACGAGCACGCGTGTGCCTGAAATACTGTATGATGTAAAAAAAAATGACACGTCTGGTGTCTTAAAAACTTCAGAACTATATTCATAAAGAGCAAGTACCTAAAACCATGCAAGAAGTAATTGACACGTCTGGTGCCGAGCCTCGAAGGGTGAGAACGAGGGAGCGAGGGCAGGCAAGGTGAAGCGCCTGGTTGGTGGTACATGGAACACTACATACGAGCTACACTATATAGGAAGATAGCCTGGTGTCTCGAGCGCTGCGGTGGCGGCGCAGCGCGGGCCGGCCACTATGGCGCATATGGTGGCCGGCGGGCCACTATGTCGCATATAGTGCGGCGGGCCACTATGGCGCGTATAGTGGTCGGCAGAATGCGCGCGGAGCAGCGCGGCCATCGGAGCTGCAGCTGCTACGCATCCACGTCCCATGGGCACGCATTGGCGGCGCCCACACAAGCTACGTGCAAGTGCCCAGACTCAGCGGGCCGGCACGGCGAGCGGCAGCTTGAGGCCAGGTGCTCATCATCCGCTTGGGGGGGGGGGGGTCTAACGCCGCTGCACGCTGGACATTGCAGGTCTCTCACAACGGGAACTGGAGAATGGAACAAAAAATCATAAAACTTCGTCAAACGAGTATTAAGAAGTTAATTCTACCAGAACTGTCGCACAAATTGTGAAGTGAGCAAAAAATTTCACCTACGCTACTGAGGAAGAAAGTTCTGCAAAAAAAGAAGAAGCAGCAAATAAAGCCTATAAAGAATAATATACAACAAATTAAGCTACAGAAAATACCAAAAAAGACAGGTATACACTACGTGTACCTCCAATGTGCACACACGAAAGGTGTGTTCACTTCACGTGATCACACGTGACGCTAGCGAGAGTTCACGGCCATGACTACGGGGGAACGAGTGATTGGGAGCGGGGCTCGCGCCCACACAAGTACATCATCCCTAGCCCTCAAGGACTCTGACCGGCGCGCGTAGGTGTGGGGGCTGTCTGGTGTTTTCACCAGGTGGAAAATCACCCCACAGGCTTTGACCTGGCGTTTTTGCCCCAGCCACGGCAGCATCTGAGATAAGCAACCTTTTAGGTTCCTTTTCTGAGTACGTGCAAGGGCCCAAACGCGGCGAGCGGCAACCCGAGGCCAGGTGCTCACCATCCGCATGGGCGGGGTGTTTAACGCTGGCGCCGGACATTGCAGGTCCCTCGCAATGTCGCCGCGTGTACCTTGGGTGTACACACAAATGTGTAAGTATGTAGTACATAGTATGTGCACTATGCGCACCATTCATGGTCCATGTATATACTGCTCGTAGTGCAGACAACACCTCATACGCGCTAGACAGACAGTACCGTCCGCCCTCCAGTTACCGCCTCGCCTGGCCTCGCACTTGCACTACATAACCATGTGACACCGGTAGGTTTTACTTCAGAAATATACTTCAAAAACACTTCTAATACTTGGATCTTCGGTAGCAGAAGTAGTGCCATAAGTATATAGAAACGCACAAGACGCACCTCATGCGCGCCAGTCGGACAACGCCGTCCGCGCTCCAGTCGCTGAACAGGTCCTTGTGGCGGAGGCCTTCACACGTGCGGCTTAGCGGCATACACAAAGCCGTGCACTTCAACAGTAACAGTACTTGTACACGTGCGCTTACTCGACGATTTAAAAAAAAAACATAGGATGTGTGCACAAAATGCCCACCTCATGCGTGCCAATCGAGCGACAGCGTCCCCGCTCCCGTCGCCAAACAGGCCGTGCGCCGTAGGTCCTCGCACTCGTGTACTAGTGCCTCAGTATGTGTTACCTGTAATGTATGCATACTTCAGGTACATTACACATGCATCTATTAGTACACGCACCACACACGCAAATGCCCACCTCACGCGCGCAAGCCGGACGACGTCGTCTGCGCTCCAGTCGCCGGACAGACCCGTGCGCCGCAGGCCTCGCACTTGCAGCGCAGCGCTATGCACAAAGATCATGTGCTTCAGCAGTCAAAGCATGTACTTCCATGAGTGTGTACACTTTACACACTAAATCTGCATACAAAGTTCCCACCTCATGCGTGCTAGCCGGACGACGTACTCTGCGCTCCAGTCGCAGAACGGGCCGGTGCGGCGGAGGTCCCCGCACTTGCGTACTATCACTGCATATACGTCAAGTTTGAATTTCGTATTCACAGACACACAATACGCACCTCATGCGCGCTAGGTGAACGACGTCGTCTGCGCTCCGGCCGCCAAACAGGCCCGTGCGGCGGAGGTCCTCACACTTGCGTACCACCACTCCATATACTTCAAGTTTGAAGTACATGTACTCCGTGTTTGAAGTACGTATTCACAGACACACAATACGACGCACCTCATGCGCGCCAGTCGAATGACGTCGTCTGCGCTCCAGTCGCCAAACAGGCCTGTGCGCCGGAGGTCCTCGCACTTGCGGCGCAGCGCGGCGCGCGCTGCGGCGGCCAGCGGCACGCATGCCCCAAAGGCCTCCTTCGTCAGCAGGAGCAGCTCCACCGGCACCACCGCCTGCAGACAAGCGCCGGGGTGCATTAAATCACACACGTTATACTTCTTGGAGTAGTATTGACATAACATTTCTTTGTTGCAAGTATGAGTTTTAGTGTTGGTGTTGTGTTTCTGGGAGCACAGGGGGCTGCACAGTGCAGTCTATTCATTCTGGCACCAAGCCCCAGCTGTTGCGCATGTGCAAAGGGCACTCTGCCACGTGGCTTTCGACAGCAGGTAGGTCTCCCGGAAGGCAGCAAAGTGAGCCCAGCTACTGGATATCCCTACATATCGGGCACTCATCTTGTCTGACAGGTAGCGGGTTGCTGTACCTGGCAGGACTCAAAGCAGCGGACAACGGGAAACATATTTAGTGATGGGTCACGGCGTATAACGTATTTTATACGTTCTACAAAATACGGCGTATTTCTACGTATTTCTACGCCCGGAACCGGAAACGCAATACACAGTGTATTCCCTGTATAAATACTAGTTGTACGTTCATGCACGTACGTTCTACTACTAGTAGTACGCCGTATTTACATACGTTGTACGACGTATAATGAAAAGCTTATACGCTGTGACCCATCACTAGATATATTGCATATGTACCAGTGAATATATCGCATACTTCGAAGTATGCGTCAAAGTACGTAGAATATGTAAATACATCACCATACCTGGTAGGACTCGAAGAAGCGGACCACGGGCCGTGCGGCGGCTGTGTCCTCGTTGGCTTCTCCTTCCTGCTGCAGCACATGAAGGCACACAAGCAGGCAGACGTTCAGAAGCGGGCACACACACAGGCACTGGCACTCGTGACAAATTCCAGGGCATGTGATGGTTTTCATACTTCTGTACCATGGTAGTATGCACATCCAGGCATGTAAGCTGCAGGGTTATGTGGTCTAAGTGGTACCGGTACACACTGTACGGCGTACCTGGCAGGCATGCGATGTACGGTACTTCAAGTCAAGTCTTCAAGTTCAAGTATTTGTTTGCACACAGGCGCCTTCATTACCTACATGAGCTCTAGGCGCGTGCAAGTGTGCATCTGTATCGTACAGTGGTTATGTGAAAGAAACCTAAAAGGCTGCTAAGCCCAGATACTGCCGTGGCTGGGACAAAATGCCAGACCAAAGCCTGTGGGGTGATTTGTCCACCTGGTGAACCGCACCAGACAGCCCCCACACCTTATGTGCCCACTTGAAAGTTAAGATATAATAACACAGAGCGACAGGGCGCTGTGCAGCCCTATACCTTCGCCAAGTCGTGTGCTGCACCATGGTGTGAGTCCGCGCCCAGGGCGCCAGGGCATGCACGGCGTGTGCGCACACAACTGGTGTAGACCACCCAACACCTAAGTAAAGCGCCACAAGACAGGTCACAGCAGCTCACACCTCACAGCTCACAGCTCACAGCTCACAGCTCACAGCTCACAGCTCAAGGCTCACAGCTCACAGATCACAGCTTGCCCGAGTTGCCATATAACTGAGGTGATAACACAGCTTGCGATCACTGGCAGAATTGGAGGATGGGGGGGCAGCAGACTGAATGTGCAACCCGTCCGAAAATACCACCGGATACACTTCATCTCTTGTGCCTTGGCATGTACTCCCTATACAGCAGGCAATCACAAAACACTGTGATGCCATGCAGAAGAGGCGGAGATATGGGTCTCCTGCACATGTGGCACAAACTTCAACTGTTGAAGTTTCACAACTTCAAGTGTAGAGGCGAAACTGCGGGTGTTGAGCACATGCGGCGTGCAGGCACACACACCTCCCCCTCGGTGGCCATCGCTGAGTGCAGGCGCCGCTCCACCACGAGCGTGTCGTCGCCGAATGTGTCGTTCTGGCACCAGGTATTGAAGTTGAAGTTGAAGTTGAAGTAGTGGCAGCCGCAGAGCAGCAGCACCGCAGTAGCAGCAGCAGCAGCAGCAGCGGCGGCGGCAGCGTCGGCACCACCAAGAGCAGCAGCGGCGGGGTAGTGGCAGCGGCAGGGGCAGCAGCAGCAGCAGCGGCAGTAGCAGCAGCAGCAGCAGCAGCAGTGGCAGCACGAGCAGCAGGGGCAGCAGCAGCACCACCAACAGCAGCAGCAGTGGCAGAGGGCAGCAGCAGCACCAGCAGCAGTAGTAGCAGAGCGCCGCAGCAGCAGCAGTAGCACCAGCAGCAGTAGCAATGGCAGCAGCAGCAGCAGGTACAGTAAGCCCCCGCATTTGCCAGTGGCCAAACCGATGAGGTTCGAAAAGATAGGCCGTGGCGCCTGATGCATGGGAGCAGGCCATCAGCAAGTGGCGCGGCCGGCAAGCTATGCGTATGCCAGGCCCAAGCCGCCTCCACACACCAATGCTGTCTGTACTTGCATGATATCTTGGGATAATGCATACGGCGCGTGTAGGTGTGGGGGCTGTCTGGTGCTTTTCACCAGGTGGACAAATCACCCCACAGGGTTTCGGCCTGGCATTATGCCCCAGCCACGGCAGTATCTGGGCTTAGCAACCTTTTAGGTTTCTTTCGCATCCTTCTTGAACTAGTGGTACCCTGTTAGCTGTGCTTCTACGTGCGTACACCAGTGCATGTCTCCAGTACACTTATAGAAGTGTCGCGGGCCACAATTGCTACTCTGAAAGTACTGGGTGTACTTCAAGGAAGTTCAAGCGCATACATAGACATGCCTGATACCAACGCATGCCTGATGCTACTGGTGCCCTGGCGGATGGCCTGCCCTGGCAGATTGAGCCCTACGTAGCCTGCAGGCGCCCGCCAGCCCTTTGTGTGCTCGTATAGACACACTGTCATGCAGTCGCCATGGCCACCAGTGGGCGCGCTGGCATACACGACATGGGCTCTTGCACGCCCACAAGTGCAAATAAATAAACCTACTAGCAGTACCTGAACTACATTTATGTGGGACCTACACTACTGGTACTTTTTTGTGCTCACCTCGGACAGCGTGTCGATGACCACCACGTGCCTGGCGCGGCTGCGCAGCCTCACATCCACCCTGCCGCTGAGCACAATCGCCATGGCCGATGCCTCTTCCCCCTGGGCAAATGCCAGCTGCAGTGGCAACAAGCATTTTGTGTCGTATGGGATTCAATGTATTTCGAAGTACTATTTCAGCGAAGTGTATGTACGCCACCTCATATTTACGCATGTACATGTGTATTTATATGTACTGTTGAAGTATGTCCACCCTGCCGCTGAGCACAATCGCCATGGCCGACGCCTCTTCCCCCTGGGCGAACGCCAGCTGCAGTGACAAACAGCATTACATGGCGTATGAGAATCACATGCACTTCGAAGTACTACTTCAGTGCAGTGGAGCAGCGGCGGCTTCAGCAGGAGCGGCGGCGGAGGCAGCGGCTTCGTCAGCGACTTCAGCAGCGGCGGGAGCGAGGCTTTCATCTA
>JAULBY010051794.1:0-11692 GCA_032358315.1 Ophiocytium majus
GGGGGGGGGGGGGGGGGGGGGGGGGGGGGGGGGGGGGGGGGGGGGGGGAGCAAGTGGCGGCGGTTTGGGAGTGCAAAAGGGGAGGTTGGGGGATCCGCGCCTGTATAGTGGCAGACCAAACCCGTCCGTGCTCATGCTCAGTAGTGCAGTGAGCATCAGCTGGCCCTGGGCGTGTATGGCAAGTACTTCAAGTACCACGTAGCGCAAGTTAACAGGTGGGAAATTGGGGGCTTGGTCCTGCACTTCAAGCCCGAGTTGAACTTCCGCAGCGCGCATACGCGGCGCCTGTGCGTAGCGGGAGTGACGCCCTGTGAACTGGTTCGACAAAGGGTGGCTACATGTGCAGGCGCCGCACTGGGCACCTGCATGTGCTGCAGTGGGCGGCGCTGCTGCTGCTGCTGCAGTGTGCCGCCAGGAAGCGGCTCGCCGGCCGCATGCTTTTGAGCGCTTTTGGGCATCCTCGAAACCGTGCGAGCGGCAAGGGGCGGGGTGGAACTTGGCGGTGCCGCGGTGGGCACACAGCGCTGGCTGCCCCAACACCGCGTGGGCCCTGTTCAGCCAGAGTCATCATGGACGGTGACCTGTTGTGGTGCCGATGTACAACTCACGGAAGGAAATATCGCATGACGTTGTGAAGGCATATTTGGGCCTGGCGTGCCGAGTGGCCTGAGCCATGTTTGGTGCTGCCATGAGCTTCGCAGCTGCTGCACTGTGAGTGACACCATTGCGCACTGCACATTGTTGCCTCGCTTAAGGAATTCCAACCACATCGCTTCTGCTCTGCCTGGCCGCTTGCAGTGTAAGCGGTTTAGGCGGCGGCGGCACCTCCATGACTCATGTATGCGCATTGCTGCGCCCCTGTGCTGTTCACTGCAATTCATGCAAAGTGACACGTGCCCATTACCTTGCGCTGCGCAGTGACACAGTTAACTTGTGAAGGTATCGATCCTTCATAAGGTAGTTGTATTACAAGCTGTGTGAGGCACGCGTCACCACACGGGCACCGCAGCTTACAACAGGGCGCACACAGCTTCATAGCTACCATTGTCATACAACAGCGCACACACACCTTGATAGCTGCGGCAGCCACGCCGCCACCATTGCCAAAGGAGTGTGCGCTGAAGTTTCGGCAGCTGAGCACTGCTGCAGGCAAAAAAATAAAGGCAGAGCTACACAGCACCTGCTGTAAAGTGACATCTGCGAGGCCACCTGCCAAGAGGCAGAGCAACAGCAACAACAGCAGCGGCTTGCGCAGCAAGCAAGCTACCAACAGTTATCCGCAGGAAGTGGAAGTTCATTAGGTGCCAGGGAACAGCAACGACAGTTGCGTGGCACACACCCGGGTCAAAACTCCGTTTAGGGTGCTGGAAAGCCCTGTGCACATGGTGTGTGTGTGACCGGAAAAAGCATTACCTGACAATGTCATGCTGTTGCTAGAGAACAGGATGACAATGTCCAGCACTGCATACTCTAACGACAGCCTGGCATATACTGCGTATACAGTATACACATACTGTCGAGGTATGTATAACTTGACACTTGCTTAGCTGTAGTGTTTGCACCAGCAAGTAAATGAGATGGTGCTTCAGCAGTGCTGATTCAGCACATACCTCACTGACCTTCAAGTGGTCCATCCAGCCTGTGAACGGCTGACTGCCAGTATGCAGTGTGCATATGAGCTGGGCTCAGCTGGCATGGGGCTTGGTTTATATCTACCGGTGCACTGCCTGTGAGTTGGTACTGACGCCATGCATGACCCTCGCTGCACGGGCTGCCACCAAGCGACAGGCGCAGAGCAAGGCAGCAAGCCACAGGTGCAGAGTACACATTCCTGCCGCATTCTGATGCCTTGGGAGGGTGACAGCTGCATATAGACAGCTGCTGTGTTGGACCCCACAATGTCATCTCGACCCACAGGCGGATCCACTCCCAGTGTGTCAGTACGCATGCCTGACCCGTGCACAGGGCAACTGGGAGCCGCTCACTCTGGAGCAATATGGCGTCTGCCGCAGCAGAGGGAAGTGCAAGCTGGATCAGAGGTGTGGCAGGATCCTACTGCCGCAGCGCGCACAGCACCTCGTGTGGGAGCGTCGACGCGTGACCGCCACATTTCGGACCCCAACACTGCAGCAGCAACACATGCACGAGCCATGAATTTGCGGGCGCCTGCACGGGCAGGCTACCTCAAGTTGAAGTTGTGGCATGGCGGCGGCCGGCACACAGCCCCGCTGCAGGCTGCGTGCCAGACACGCTCACTGGCAGCGCATGTATGCCTGCAGCACGTGCCAGCACCTGCTGCGGCGGCCGGGGGGTGAAACCGCCGCGCAATTGCATCATGATGCTGCCGCCGCCGCGCGCCGCTGCGCACACAGTTTGAGGCTGTATAGAGTTGAAGTTGCGGTCACGGGTGCAGCATTTCAAGTGTGTTTTGACATGGTCGACCGGTGGCGGCGGCCCCCGCGCTTATGCATCTGCCGGGGGGCGGCACCGGACCATTGGCAGCCTCTCCCGACGCCGCCGCTGCCGCATATCGCGGACGCCGCAAAGCGGTTCTGGTTGTTGTGAGCTGGCCACGTGTAGCGGTGGGCAACTTCACATTTGAAGTTGAAGTTGAAGTTGAAGAGGCTCATGTGTGCGCGCCGACCACGAGCGGCTGCCTCTCCGCACGCGCATTTCCTGTGTCGGAGTGGCCGAGCTTCGTGGTGCACCGCTGCATGGTGAAGTTGGTGGAGCAGCAGTTGAAGTTGACGTTGAAGTTGATGTAGGAGTTGAAGTTGAAGAGGCTCATGTGTGCGCGCCGCCCGTGAGCGGCTGCCTCTCCCCATGCGCGTTCCCCGAGTCCGAGCGGCGCAGCTTGGCGATGGTGCGCTGCATTGTGAAGACCATGCCCAGCAGCGATGCGACGGCCGCCGTGAGCAGCGCCCCAAAGGCTGTAAGTAGGTTCACCTAGGGCCAATGGGGGGAGGGGGGGCAAGGCACACTTAGTGCAAGGGTTGGTGGCTCAGTGCATGCGACGGCAAAGCTGTGTGTACCGGCCCACAAAACATCAGAGAATCCAAGCGCTGTAAGTAAGCTCACACGCGGGGCGAGGGAGGGCGGGGGGGGGGGGGGGGCACGGTGCACGCGGTGCGAGGGTGGGTGACTCGGTGCATGCGATTGCAAGCTCAGGGTACTCAGCGTGGCCCCCAAAAGTAGTACTACTTCTTATTGGTAATCATAGGGTGTGCAATGAATTGTCCTACATGCGGTACTACCTCTGGCATCAGTAAAAACCTCCCGGCAGGTGCAGTGGCGGGGGGGGCAAAGCGCACGCTGTGTAAGAGTTGACAGCTGGGTGCGTCCAATAAAAGCACTGCCAGTGCACACATATTTTAGGTGGCACTGTGCAATGTGCAGTAACCGATCCATGTACTTCTGAAGTACCTAAGCGGAGTTCAGTAAGAGTAGATGGGGGGGCATGGTGGAGGTTGCTTTCTCGTCCTTCAACGACCCGCGTTACATGAACCAACGTGAGTGCGTGCGCAGCCTTAACTTCATACTTCCAAATATCTAATAGCACTAGTAGTATGGCATACTTTTGAGGTGCCTTTTATCTGGTATGTAGTAGGATACGGTATAAACAATACTCCCGAAGCAAGTAAATACTGAAGTACCTCATAAGTGTGATAATAACTACGTCAAGTATGGTACCGGTACGATACTTGAGGTGTCATGTACATACTTCAGTACTTCAGAGAATGTGACCCGCATGCTGACGTCACCCACGGCTGCCACGTTCGCCACGCCGCCGCGCCACTGAACCGGCGCCGGGCCGGAGCCACATCAATACTTCAAGTACATACTTCAAGTGCTTGAAGTTCCATTTACACAAGCACCGTGCTCGTGGGCGCTCTCACCCGCATGCTAACGTCACCAGCAGCTGCCACCTTCACCTTTCCACCGTTCCCAACCGCAGCACAGTCAAAATACTTGTAGTACGTATTTCAAGTACTTGAAGTACCATTTAGACATATGGCACACGTACACTGTGCTTGTGCGCACGCTCACCCTCATGCTGACGTCCCCCACGGCCGCCACCTTGACCACGCCGCCGCGCCACTCAACCGGCGCTGGGCCGGAGCCGGCGGTGTTGGCGCTGCGCCCGCCCGTGGCGCCGGCGTCCCATATCACGCCCGCTGCTACGCCGGGGCAGCGCACTGGGGAGGCGCACCAGTAGCTGAGCCTGGTGTGCTCAGCAGTGGGGGGCGGCATTGCGGGTAGGCAGCAGCAGCAAGTAAATTTAGGCCAAGCAGTACGACGAAAAAATAAATTAGTAATAACTTGAAGCACAAGGTGCACCAGAAAATGGGCAGCTTATTGGGGAGGCGCACCAGGAGCGGAGCCTGGTCTGGTCAGCAGTGGGGAGCGCCATGATGATTGAAGGCCGTCAGCAAATAGGATGGAACAAAATTTTGCACTGCAGTACACGTTTCTTGCGAAAATCAAAGTCAAGTACGAAAAAATGAAATGACACCAAGGGCCGGGACAGCGCACCAGCAGTTGAGCCTGGTGTGCTCAGCAGTGGGGGCGGCATGATCGCAGGCCGTCAGCAAACTGAAATGGAATAAATGTGGTGCATTTTTTTGCTTGTTTGCGGAAGCACAACTTAGGGTGGAAAATGTGGAATGGCACCAAGACTGCGGCGAGCTGCGGCGGCGCACCAGTCGCACCAGTCGTTGAGTTTGTGTGCTCAGCAAAGAGCGGCGGCATCGCGGGCAGGCGGCAGCAGCAGCAAAAAGTCTTAAACAAGTTACTACTACAGTAGTGGTAGGAAAAGCGGATGAAACCTCAACCTGCAGCGTCGCGCACCTGTCCCTGCACTGCCACACGCGCAGTGACTTGACACGGAGTCACCGTGGGTGGCCAGCACAGCAAGTTCTACAACACACAAACCTTTAACAGTACTTCAAGAAGTACATTTCGAGGTACGAACTTCAACTTGCAGGAATGCGCACCTGTCCCTGTGCTGCCACACGCGCAGTGACTTGACGCGCAGGGAAGAGTCGCCATCCGCAGGCCACGTACTGTACCAGTTGGCCTTGTCAGCCAGAAACTGTGACACACACAGAGTCGGCATCGCACAAGTTCAAGAACAAGTTGAAGTTCATCATCCATTCATGAACAAGTTGAAGTTGGTGTAGTCCGGAAGTACTTCAACATCATCCACATGTGCACGGGAGCCACCTTCAACATCAAATAGAAGGGTCATCATAGTTCGACCACAAGCTTTCTTGGACTGCTTTGCAGCACGCACGGCTGGCTTTAGGCGGCATCGCACAAGCGAGCCCTGTTGTAAATTGTACTCTGCATCATCTCTAGCCCTCAAGGACACTGACCTGCGCGTGCAGGTGCGGGGGCTGTCTGGTGTTTTCCACCAGGTGGACGTAGCACCCGACAGGCTTCGGCCTGGCGTTTTTGCCCCAGCCACGGCAGTATCTGGGCTTAGCAACCTTTTAGGTTTGTTTCACAGTAGTAGCACATGCATTTTGTACAGGGAGGTTTCTTTCACACAGAGAGCGCAGGAACAGACACACGGCCGTGATGCCAATTGGGGGGTTGCTTTCGCTGGGCAGCGACGTAGCACAGGGCGACTGGGGGGCGTCAATTGCAGGGCGTTGCACTATAAATGAACTCCGCTTGGGGTGTGAGAAGCCCTGTGCACCGGTGGTACATGGTGTGCATGACAAAAATATACTACCAGTACAGTATGTCACAGCAAGGTACCGGTACTCTTATTGAACTCCGCTTAGGGCGCGGAAAGCCCTTAGCACACGGTGCGTACGTGACCGGAAAAAGGATGATCAGACACGCTGTTGCTAGCAAACAGGCAACAACAAGGTACCAATACGCCTTGTACCGTAGCAGCCCACACTATGAGCACCGTATGGCGCCAGAGCGTGATTCACAGGCTGCTATGCCGGTGGATTATTTTATGCCTACACTTGTGCCCGCGCCCCGTACCAGGTGGTCTGGTCGGCCAGGAACCATTTTTTTTGTTGGTGTGTACGTCAGAGGGTGGGTAAATGGGGATCGCAGGCGTCGATTACGCACCGTAACTGCTGGCTCCTCGTTATGTTGTGCCACAAATGGTGTAGTATTATAAGTACTTGAAGTATATATAAAGTATATTTTGAAGTTTGAAGTATGTAAATGATGTGGTCACGGGAGTGTATTTGTTCTGCTGAGTTTCGCAGTCATCGGTTCCGCACCACAACTGCTGGCGCCTCGTCATTGTTGCGCCACATAAAATGCATTATACCTGAAGTGTTACAGCATGTAGTACATATACTTCGACGTATGTGTTGTGCACACCATGTGGTCAGGGGGCGTATCCACAGTGATTGGTTACGCACCGTAACTGCTGGCTCCCCGTCATTGTTGCGCCAGCTGGTCCCCCGTCATTGTTGCGCCACATATAATGTTTTATACATGAACTATATATATACTATGCACATCATGTGCTCAGGGGGTTGTTCAGGTGTTCAGGGGGTTGTACAGGTGCTCACAGCCGTCGGTTGCGCACCGTAACTGCTGGCTCCTCGTCGTTGTTTCGCCACGGCTTGCCCGCCGTCAGGTTAACGCCATGGTACACGTCCGGGAAGAAGCCACTCACGCCGCCCACCGCCACCTGCAGGGGCAAATCGTTTATTCACAAAATGTAGAACAGAAACGGAAGAAACTGGTTACTTTCGCTTGCTGAAGTTGGTCAAGTGCACATAAAGTTCAAGTTACGCCACGGTACACGTCCGGGAAGAAGCCGCTGACACCACCCACCGCCATCTGCCGCAGCAAGCCACTTTTTTAAAATTAAACAGAAGAAACTGGTTGAATTTCCCTTGTTGAAGTTGTTTAAGTCAATGTTGAAGTTATATTGTGGTACACGTCTGGGAAGAAGCCGCTCACGCCTCCCAACGCCACCTGCAGCAGCACATCGTTTATTCTTAAAAGTGTGGAATAATTGCACCGAAGGAACTGGTTAAATTTTCTTGTTGAAACTGGTGAACACGTATTGAAGTTGCAGTTATACAGTGGTACACGTCCGGGAAGAAGCCACTCACGCCGCCCACCAGCACCTGCAGCAGCACGCCGCTCGCCGAAGCATATACCGGTGTATGTATATATACTTTCGTAGTGTCCTTCAAAAGTGTATCATAGAAATTGCTTGAAGTTGGTTCACTTGGTGCTGACGTTGAAGTTGCACATGCGGCAGGCATCCACTCACCCCCCCCACCGCCACTGCAACAGTGCGCCCAGGAATTGGCGGTTCCCGGGTTGCAAGACGTGACGCCCACGCGGTCCCATCGTGCAACCCTACTGCCCGGTCTGCCAAAACAGCAATGCGAAGGTTTTACTTCAAGTTGAAGTCACACATTGTGTGTGACACCCACATTAAGCATGAGGTAGAAGGGCTGGTCGAAGGGTGCGGCATTGCTGGCCGCGTGCGCCCGGGCGGCGGTGGTTCCCGGGTTCTCAGGCGTGATGCAGGCGCGCACCCCACGCGGTCTCATTGCAAAACCCTACCGCCTGGTCTACCAAAACAGCAATTCGAAAGGTTCTACTTCAAGTTGTAGTTACAGAATGTAGGTGTTGCACCCATGTTGACCATGAGGTGCGCATTGCTGGCCGCGTGCGCCCAGGGGTTGGCGGTCCCCGGGTTGTCGTACTGCTGCTCGGCGTCCCTCCACCTGCGTTTTTTTTTTTTCCTTTCGGCACTAGGAAAAACTATGATCGGGCATCTGAACAGCCGCAAATACAAGTAAGAAAATAAAAAAATACTTCAGAAGGAACAAAAAAAATACATCATAAATAAATAAGTACTTGTTGAAGTAAATAAATAGTAAAGATGTTGGACATGTTCCGGCCATCAACTTTTGCCAGCCGTACTAGATCGGTGCAGTAGAGATTATTTGAACAATGGGCGGGGGGAGGGGATGGGGAAAAAGAAATGCTGTGTGCCACTCACGTTGACGATGAGGTAGAAGGGCTGGTCGAAGGGTGCAGCATTGTTGGTGGCGTGCGCCCACGGGTTGGCAGTTCCTGGGTTTTCAGCAGTGAAGTTGCCGCGCTCCCACGCGGTCCCATTGAACGGCACGCTGAGGATGACGTTGTCGGGGCTGTCCACATACGTTGTGATGCTGTCGTGCGCGCGCGCCGTCAGACATGGGGCGGAATGTGGAGAATTTTTTTAAAGAGAAATGCAAAGACTAGGTAACCAAAAACGCGGTGGATCGTGGCAGAAAAATCGCGGCGTCATGCATGGTAAAAACCAAAAACAGAAGCAGTGTAAGGCGCTGAGGATGACGTCGTCGGGGGTGTCCGCGTAGGTTGTGATGCTGTCGTGCCCGCGTGCCAGAAAAAATGGTAGACGTTGTTTGTTGCAGAAAATCGCGGTGTCAGACATACCCGTAGTAAATTGTGGCAGAAACGCGCAAAAGAAGCGCTGCACACATAGTGAAACAGAGGCAGTGTGAGATATGGTGTAACATGTGAAAGAAACCTAAAAGGCTGCTCAGCCCAGGTACTGCCGTGGCTGGGGCAAAATGCCAGGCCGAAGCCTATGGGGTGATTTGTCCATGTGGCAGAAAGAAATGCAGTGTGAGCGGCAGACCGCGCAATCAAGGGTGTCCACGTAGGTTGTGATGCTGTCGTGCGTGCATGCCCGCAGACATGGGGCAGAATGCGAAAGAAAAAACACACAGGAACAGAAAACACGCAAACCAAAATCGCACGGCAGACGTGGGGGGCTGTCTGGTGCTTTTTACCAGGTGGACGTATCACCCATAGACTTCGGCCTGGCATTTTCGCACCAGCCACGGCAGTATCTGGGCTTAGCAGCCGCTTGGGTTTGTTTCACTCACCCGTCAGGAGTCCACTCCATGCCGTAGGTGTGGAAGGCGTCGGCGTAGTCCACCCTGCCGTGGTCGTCCTGGTGCCACTGCACCCAGTCCGCGAACCTGACACGTGCATGGCATAAACATTATATAGTACTTCTGTGTCATGTACATGCACACATTTTCCCATGTGTATACATACATGCTACTGAATTATAGTGTAAGGAGTAAAATGCAAAAACCCAGATGCTCAACCTCAACCTCAACTTCATGTTGCAGTGGATGACATCAGAGTGGTCTACCCTGCCCTGGTCGTCCTGATGCCACTGCACCCAGTCCGCAAATCCGACACGTGCAAGGCATAAATATAACACAAAAAATGGTATACATGTACATTTGGTATATGTAAGGCATGCAAATTATTCCCCAGATTTTGGGTGGGTGTACATACACATACTTCAGAAGCACCATGTAAGGAATTAATTGCAAAACCCGGATGCTCAGCTTCAACCTCAACTTCAACTTCAGCGGAAGGCATCAGCGTATTCACCTCGACCCCTATACTGTTGCTGCTCTTGCATGGTCCACACAGTGCTGAGGCGACTCATGAAAAGCATTTCTTGCCAGTGATAAAATGTGACAGAACTCGGAGCCGTGCAACCCAACATGAGCTATACTACTTTGAGCAGACGAGACTGTACGCGTGTGCGCCTTTGACACCGGCCACCAGCCGGGATATCCATGAACTACAACTTTAACTTCAAGTTGAGCACGCACCTGTCCAGCGCGCCGTGCGGCCCCACATGCGGTATTACATGTACTACTACTTCACCACTGAAGCGCATGCAAATGTCGCGCGGGCGGCAGGCGTCTTGGACATTGGGCACAAACCGGGATTTAAAGCTTCAACTTCAACTTCAAGTTGGACGCGCACCTGTCCAGCGGGCCGTGCGACCCCACATGCGGTACTACATGTACTACTACACCACTGAAGCATATGCACATTGTCGTGCGGGCGGCAGGCGCCTTGGACACCGGGCACAAACCGGGATTTTAAGCTTCGACTTCAACTTTAAATTCAACTTCAACTTGATAGCGCACCTGTCCAGCGCGCCGTGCGGCCCCCAGTGCACGCAGCTGCTAACCGCGTTGGAGCCGCCAGGGAAGTAGTCGTGCCTGGGGTGGGTGGGGGGAGGGGTGGACGGGGGGGAGTGAGGGCGGGGTTGGGGCAAAGACGATGCGAGCATCTAAAAACAAAATACTTACATCTATGTTATAATAGCAAAATTGTAATAATAATGAAGTAAATGAATAATCCATAATAAACTGCGCGCCCACCACGAGGCTGTGTGCCAGCACAGCATGTTCCTGCATTGTTGGTTTCTTTCACAGCATGTTCCTGCATCGGCCTCTGGTGCACCTCCAAGGGCCCACTTGCCCGTTGAGTAAGGAAGCAACACTACAAATGTAATATGCATGTATGTATACACGTGCATGTGCCTGTTGAAGATCATGCAATATGTCACATAATTACTGTTTGTGTACATCATTTATACTGTATGTGCAGTAGTTGCTTCTACAGCTAGTATATACTCTTGAAGTACGTGTACTTCTTAGCAGTGTATGTACTGCACCACTGAGGGTCCTCTTGCCCTTTCCGGCTGGCCTGCAGCAGGTGTACCTCCCTGCTGGCGGGAAAGCACTGCACAAATGAAGTAGTTCTGAAGTAAGCAGTACCGGTACATACTATGTACCGTGCTTTATATTTCTGTACAGTAGTACTAGTAGTACATACTTCTGAGGTGCAACGAAGTATGATTTGGCACTAACACGTTTCCCGTCGCCTCCAGCAGGTCTATCTCGCCGCTGGCTGGAACCTTCCTGCAGCCATCCATCCATGGTGTACTACTAGTAGTATAATAAAGCACTTCACAGTACATGCGGTATGATAAACCACCGTATATGCTACAACGAAGTATGATAAGGCACTCACGTGTTTCCCCTCGCCTCCAGCAGGTCAATTTCCCCGCTGGCAGGAACCTTTCCATAGCCATCCGCCTGCACGTGTGGCGCACATGACGGCATCGCGTAAATAAGCCGTCGAAATGTGGGAACACTTCGCCCATTGTGTGTAAGCTGCAAGTTGGCAATGGTTCAGCAGCTTCAGCAACTGCCACAGCATCAGTAGCTTCTGCTGATCAACAGCTTGGTAACGACCGCTGCGTGTTTTTTGTTTTTTTTCGCGCGTATGGTAGCAGTTACATTGTGTGCAGCCACACGCTGCTGCCTTGAGCCATGGCGCTGTGCGCTGTGAGGTAGTAAATAGGCATCGTAATACTTTAATACATGTACTTCTAGAAGTACACACTTCGAAGTAGGCAAAGATACATGCACTCTCAGCAGGTGTGTGAGGGCTGGAAAGTGCACATGCAATGGGTGGCGCGTGGCGGCATCACACAAGCGCAGTTTTGCGCTGGCGGGAACCTTCCCGCACCCATCCACACATGCAGTGTGTGGCACATGATGGCATCGCGTGAACATGCATTATCATACTACGTAGTATTATACATATCATTATCAATTCATTATACATTACATACGTAGTACATGTACATATATGCATGTATATATATGCAGTGTGGGGCGCGCGGTATGTGGCGGCATCGCACAAAAAAGCGTTTGTCAGCCTGGCCGCACCCGCGCCCACCTCCTGGCGCCACCGACAAGGAAGCATTTGCTGTTGTGTTACTCGGAAGCATCCCTAGCCCTTAAGGGTACTCGCCGGCGCGTGTAGGGTGTGGGCCACTGGTTCTGACCAAGTG